>JACEVL010000231.1:577500-708337 GCA_020284085.1 Aporrectodea caliginosa | reverse complement strand
AAATATGTGCATATACATATATGTTTTCCCATGAAACTTTCGGACTATCGAACCTTCGGATTATCGAACCTTCGGACTATCGAACCTTCGGACTATCGAACCTTCGGACTATCGAACCTTCGGACTATCGATACGTAACCATTATCCGAAGGTTGGTACGCCAGGGGTACTTACCTTTATCTTCTCTCTCATTTGAGACTCTCTGCAGCAATGCGGATACTAGACTCTGCCTGTATTCTGCACAATCCTTGTCATGTATTGCATAAATTGTTACCGCCGATCAAGTAGCAATCGCGCTACTCCCTGCGGCCACGGTCCCATAACCGCTCATAAGTTGCGGTTGAGTGCGGTCTCTTATGGGAAGTAAAAGTCCACGTTCACCATCAGTCGTGTATATTCAGTAAAATCTGTTATTTCTCACTTTCGATGTACCACTTATGTCGGTGTCTGAAATGAAGTAGGTATTTTCATGTTACTATTTAGCACGAGTCAATGTAATTATTATTACTAAGCAGTGTTTTTTACTGAAGAACAATAACGAATAAGAAATTCACTTTTTAGATGATAACTATAATTCTCGTCTGGTGTGCAAGTTTATATATCACCAAAGCCAGGTCTTTTGAGCCATCGATTTAAGGTTAAACTTGCATTTATAAGAAGTGCTGGAACTTCCTTAATGGACATGAAGGAACAACTAATTATTCCAGGTTTGGCTAATTCCAGTTGGCGATTAACTTAGTTATATATGTGAAAAATAAAATGTGACAGTGTCCAAAATACAATTGTAAAATGGACGGCTCTCATCCTTACCGATGAACACCACAAGCCCCGAAAACAAAACTTTGACACCAAAAGCTGTCTAATGCATGCACGTTAAATGTAAAAACTGTCTTCAACCATTATGAAACTGAACCACAGATAGTGTCCTGTAGAATGATGAGGTCACATGATGAGGTATATCCATTTTGCCTGATTAGCCAAGAAATATTGTGTTTTCCACTAGCAGAACTCACTTTCGAATCGCTTATTTTTTTTCTGGATACATTGCTAATAAAAAAAACAGAAGCTTTGCGGATCTAGAAACATTCTTGCTTATTTCTAGTATTAAGCTATTTTGTCTAAATTATTGGCTTTATTTGAAAGAATGCACTTTCAATATTGATCTAATCTAAACTATGTGTCTGAATGGCAGTATATATGTGTCCAGTGTCCGTCCCACGAAAAACTCGTGAATGCAACACTGTAGCGACGTGACATTTTCACAGAATGTTCTTTTAGAATTTCTAGGTAAACGCAACTATTTTCATCTCGAATTGTTGCTTAACTTGTGAGACATGGACATCTGAAATTTACATTGAATCTCGATAGGTCGCGACAATAAAATTTAAGCGAATCCGACGCAGCCGGTTAGTAACAGCGAACAGCAACAGTACGTCACACCGACGCGCTGAATGTCTGCGGGGCCCCGATACGGCCCTCGACCTCTGTGCGTAATCTCGGCGTCCTGCTGGAGTCTGATCTGTCCATGAGGCGCCACGTCGCGTGGAACGTCGGCTCTTGCTTTCGCCAGCTCCGTCTCATCAGGAGCTGCATCAAGTCCTTACCTTTTGAGGCTGCGAGAGCGGCCGTCGCCGCCTTCGTCGCTTCCAAAGTGGACCGTTGTAACAGCCTGCTGGCCGGCGCGCCTGCGTGTCTCTTGGATGGACTCCAGTCGGTTCTCAATGCCGCGGCGAGGCTCATCTGCAATAGGAGGAAGTACGACCACATCACGCCGCTCCTCCGCGATGTCCTCCATTGGCTGCCTGTTCCGTTCCGCATCGAGTTCAAGCTCTGTCTGCTTGTCTTTAAATCACTACACGGAGCTGCGCCCGAGTACCTGCGCGATTACTGCACTGGGACTCATTCCTCTGCGTCCGGGCTCCGGCTCCGATCGCTTGCGAAGATTGATCTCCGTGTGCGGAGGATGAGGACGCGCTTCGGTGATCGTGCTTTCTCGGCCGCCGGTCCTCGATGCTGGAACAGACTTCCTCCTGCTATCCGATCGACCGACTCATTGGACTCTTTTAAATCCATGCTAAAATCACATTTGTTCGCCAGGGCCTATCCCGACTGTTGTTAGTTGTCTTGTAAGGCGCCCTTGTAACGGCATGGCCGTGTTACGGCGCCATAGAAATTGTCGTAATTATTATTATTATTATTACGTCATCCAAAGGCGGGGCTAACTATTCAAATGAAGCGGGGACGATACACAAGGGTAGAGAAAACCCGTGCGAATCCGTTTCACACTTTAAAAGACCACATCGCAGTAGTAAACTCCACATGTCTAAAGCGCAACTTGAAAGTTAAGTGCAGGGCACCAGATCATTCACAAGCGCTGCGTCGTATCAGTGATATGTGTGATAAATTTACAGTGAATTTGCGACCAAATGTTAAAACTTTGGTTGATTAAAACTAAAATTTTGCTAACAAAGGCATAACTATCACAACAAACTGAGGTCAGCGAAAATCAATAGCATTCCAATGAATGAAAATACATTCTGTATTCCTGATGTAGGTTTTTCATTCGTAGACTGATATTGTGAAGGCTTCATGTGCCGCCGCACTCGGGGTTAGTAGTACGTACAGCATGCTGATAACTAAGCAGGGTCCTATTTACAGGCTTTATATCAAAGACGATACTGTGTTGTCTAAATTTGAATGCCTGATGGCTATATTATATAGTCTTGTAATTTATTGTAGGCCTACCTGAATTGCGCTCACTCAATTTATCTTGCATATGGTACTCAACTCTATATCGTTGCCTAAATCTATTGGGAGGATTTATTCTATGTTGGCCTCAAAGAGTCTGTGGATGGACGATCACCTTGATTTTACCACATTTAGCATGTGGTAAAATTTTGCCACTGATAGCTAAAGGGATATAGGGATAAAATTTCTGTATGGTATTATACTATTCACATTCGATGCAGTTATATGACGTTAATAGGATTTTAATGCATGGCGGGAATAAGAATGTGCAACGGAGCAATTTTATGACGTAGATAGACCTGCTGTTAAGCATTACGGAGTTAGAGAAATTGCAACCGGCGATAGGCTAAGTATCACTGTGTAAGGTAGAGGTTTGAATGGCGAAGTAGACAATTTTGCCCCGGTGCAGATCTTAATTTCAAACTATGCCCTGGTCATGTATTTTAGCGGTAGCTTTTGGGTAAAATCCACCGGCGGTTACTACGTGAACGGATATTCGGTGAATTTTCAGATTGCACCCTATGGTGAAATTGCTTTTCCAGGCCAAACCTTATCACTGGCGGAGGAAACACAAAGGCCAGATCGGCAGTATGAAAAGAAAAGAGAGAGCTAGCGGATATTTGGCCACAGACAGTTCTTGTCACAGAGTAGGCCTACAGGCTCTAAGTAGAGTTAGAGAGCGAATACAGTTGCAGTGTTCAGTTGACTGTCGTGTGGTGGCATGGCAGCAATACTTTACCGACTGTATAGTTACACCAAACGGACGTGTGCCGTCGGAAGTGAATAAACATTTTTGTCGGAATTGTTGGCGTTTGATTCGAACCTCAGGCCAGGCCACTGGAGCCGTATCTACCCCAATATTCCTTACAGGGTCTGGAACTTGGGTATTAAATGGTAACCGGAACCTGTAATCGCACATGGAAGGGATAGTGAAGACGTGTGGACAAAATATCACACAGAGTCATGAAATAAGCCTAACGAAACAAGTAGGTCTGATTATTTAGAGCTTGCAGCATTTACGATACCTCCGCACAGGTAGTGTTGTGATTAGCATGCTCGACTTACAACCCATAGGTTGAAGCTAGCGTATATACTTAAAGCAGGGCCTGAAGAAGTGACTGACTCGATAACGTACCTGCAGGTTTACCCGTACCCGACCCGGACCCGCGGATCGGGTACGAGTCGGGTAAGCATTTCACGGGTCGGATCGGGTACGGGTAGGGTCGTCACGGGTACGGTTATACCCGGTTTTACCCGTACCGATGTGAAGCTTTGAGGTTACAATGTCACCGTTACATATTATAATAGTGAATGTAGGCGCACAACGGGCCTGACCGGTTCTGCAACGTGCTATTAGCAGTTACTTAGAGTTCTAGGTGACGGCATATAGACCTCGGAGATAAAATGTACAATGCAATTGCATGTGACAGGTCCCATAAGTTGACTGCCTTTTATTATTACTACAACAGCAGCTGCTGCTGCTGCTTCTGCTGCTGCTGCTGCTGCTGCTGCTGCTGCTGCTGCTGCTGCTACTACTACTACTACTACTACTACTACTACTACTACTACTGTTGCTGCTGCTGCTGCTGCTGCTGCTACTGTTACTGCTACTACTACTACTACTACTACTACTACTACTACTACTACTACTACTACTACTACTACTACTACTACTACTACTACTACTACTACTACTACTACTACTACTACTACTACTACTACTACTACTACTACTACTACTACTACTACTACTACTACTACTACTACTACTACTACTACTACTACTACTACTACTACTACTACTACTACTACTACTACTACTACTACTACTACTACTACTACTACTACTACTACTACTACTACTACTACTACTACTACTACTACTACTACTACTACTACTACTACTACTAACACTACTACTACTACTACTACTACTACTACTACTACTACTAACACTACTACTACTATCGTCATCGTCATCATCATCAGCCTCTTTATTATTATTTCTACATGCTGAGTTGTAAACCTATAGGCCTGGTAGGGACAGGGACTATGGGAAGGCGTGCTAATGACGTGATAGGTACTGTACGGGTACGGATACACCCACGGGTACGGTTAGGGCCGGGTAGTAATTTTGAGTACGGGTCGGGTACGGGCACGGCTAACGGTTTTGTGTTACGGGTACGGGTTGGGTTGCAAAAATGCTTTACCCGCAGACCTCTATTGACAATACTCACGTCCAACTTCACACTTCGAGTGCTCTACGTTGATTACTCGTAAAATATCCTAACTTGTGTACAGCGTCTAATCTTTCTAGTATGGTATATAATTGACTGCTTGGGTTCTGCGTGCGAGTGTTAGCTGGCTAGTGGTAAATTTTCTAGTTCTAGACTTCTATAGTTAACAAATGATGTTTAAAATGTTGACGCATAACTTTACGTTCTTTTTAACATCTGTTTTGTGAATACTTTTATGGCCTATACTTTGGCAGATTTGCACTACTCTCTTATTGGACCGAAGGACTGTTCGGACGTCAGAGCGCTTGGTCAGCGGAGTTTATCGGGTTTTTCCGAGCAGTTTCGCTAAACGAATTCAAGCCAACGTCTACTGCGACATGACAACGCCTGGTGGAAATTGGCTGGTACTAACCTAGCTAATACTTAACTAATTATGGTATACTCAGAAATTATTAATTAATAGCTTCTGTAATCGTTGACAAGGTATCCGCTGCAATCGAAAGAACACTGCGGAGTTTATTCTGCTTTGGATTATATGTTTGCGGACGGTGTTTAGAAAACTATCACCAAAGCCCAATCGCCATTTCGACCAATAATAGATAACAATAAATGTAATCGCGGTGGGTGTTTAATATTTTTGCTAAAGGTCACATTTTTTTAAACAATACCTAGGTTTTTCAGAGATGGATCCGTGAATTTCGAACGAAACGTGGATCGAATATTTGAATGTATTTGGAAATCCAAGTGGCGAATTTTGGCTCGGTAAGTTGAACGTTAAGTGGGACTCAGTCAGAGACCACGCGCAACCAAAACAAAAAACAATCTGTATGTAATGCATGTGTCAGGATGCTTGATGTAGCACATTTTTAGATGCTTTCAAAAAGCGCTTCAACCTTCTGTAACTGGAGTGCACATTGACTATCCAGGCAGTCTGTCTACTGTAACGTGGAGCATGGTTGTTTGCTTATGCTCTAGTCTTGTTACTGTTGCATTGTGTAATCGTCTCAAACTGTCAATTATCCGAAAGGTCGTTTGATCGGTTTGAAATATTCTAAAGATTGGTGAGCAAAATATTGTGCTGACCTATTTTATGATAATGACGACTGAATAAGAATCGTTCAGCTGTTCACCCTGCGCAATATTTTACTCATTAAGCGTCTTGGGTTCGAATCCCTGTGTTTCGTGTGCGAATATCAGTGTTCATAAGGAAAGTTTTCAAACTTAACGGGTGATTCTGAGGGCAAGTGAAATCGGGTAATTGGCTTATTGGCTTATAATCGTGTAATTAACTTAGACGATCGTGCAAGTTAAAAGCTGTGTTTCCCGAACTCTCAAAATGTGCTTGATATAAGTTTTGATAGATATATTTGATGACACTTTATTGCCGTCTTTGTATTCATTATAAACTCTGTTGAAGTATAATTAGTAATCAGTATCAATAAAATGATTTGGTTCTAAACTCACTGTAAAACTGATCTCAATCTTTCTAAAGGTTCATGTGTCGTTTTTACTCTATGCTATTTTTTTCAACGTTGCTCAAACATTACTCTCCCTCGATTTACTGTAATCTAGTGATATCTATGAGCCTACATGATACCTGTGCCATAATCTTTTAGGTAATGAAGCTGTGTTCCTGCTGACCTCGAACGCATCGACATGGAAGACTTCGATGGACAGAAGCGATACGCAGAGTACTCCACGTTTTCCATCGGTTCATCGGCCGATCGCTATAGATTGAATATTGGTGGATACTCGGGAAATGCAGGTAGGCTGTATGCTGCATATAGAAGGCATTTAATTCAATTATATATGTTATCGTGTGAGATTATTAGCTAGTACGATGTTTATGACTCTTGGATCATACAGAAAATATCAGTTTAGTTCATCAGGTCAATTTCATGTCTAAACAATTACGCCTAACCACGATGCATAATATGCGTGAAAGAAGATAGAGGCTTTATAACGTCTGAAGAAAAGGTGAACGCAAGTTCACTCGGTCATCTGATCGGTGCATTCCAGATTTTTATCAAGACTTAGTGGTACGATAATAAGCACCACTGCAGTAAATCACAAAGCAATAGGATACCTTCGGTATTTAATGATTCTCCATATCCACTTTTCGTATGATTTTAGGAGACAATCTTTATGCATACCACAATGGGATGCAATTCATCACGAAAGACGCCGATAATGACTTGCGCGAAGGAAGCTGTGCACAGATTTATCGTGGAGGTTGGTGGTACTACTACTGCCACTTATCCGACCTATACGGTCTCTATCTTGGTGGTCCTCATAAATCCTACGCTGATGGGATTGAATGGCATGCCTTTCGTGGTCACTACTACTCCCTCAAGGCAACGGAAATGAAAATTTCAATAGTGAACTAGACCACTTCAATTATTGCATCAATATTCCGGAAACTCCTTCAGCGTGATATCTGTTGGTATACAGTGCTGAAGCAGTGATGGAAAACTGGCAAAACTCTAAGCAAGGACTATGTGTTTGTGAAAATTAGACTCTACAATGAACAGTTAAAATTAGTAATTATTGTGGGGCGCGGTGGTGTAGAGGTATGTTCGGTGCCTTGTAGCCGTAGGGTTGCGGGTTCGAATCCACCTCAAGGGGTGTATTTGGTGCCTTGCAGCCGGAGGGTTGCGGGTTCGAATCCACCTCAAGGGGTGTATTTGGTGCCTTGCAGCCGGAGGGTTGCGGGTTCGAATCCACCTCAAGCCGCCGCGTAGGGACCCTGGGCAAGTCCTTCACTCGCAATTGCTCATGCGCTTCAGCGTGAAACTCCGATTCAGTGTACGCGCTGTAGTCGGGAGCGCCTCTGAGTAGAAATCTTGAAGGGCGCTATATAAATATCTGAAATGAATGAATGAATGAATCATACAGCGTAGTCTAATTGTTCTCATTGCACTATTACTCAGTGTGATTCTCCTTACAGATTTTATTTTAGTTATAGTTATAGATATGGTTAATGGGTTTTTATTTTAGTTATAGTTATAGTTATAGTTAGTATTATTTTTTAGTTATAGTTATAGTTATAGTTAATGGATTTTTATTTTAGTTAATTTTAGTTACTACTTAGTTACAATAATTAAGGCTATAAGCAAAATTGTGCGTATTAACACGCTGTTTCACAATTTGCTCAGAGCTTTGAAAGCCTTTGAAGTATGTGGTGTATTCAGCTTCATGAATACACGAGTTTCTAAAGTAACTGACAAATTGCATAATAAAGTATCGCGTTTTTGTTCTCATTTATGTCGAATAGTCCATATTGCACTTCCTATATTTATTTTTTGTATTAACGAAAATAAAGATTAATTTTCGTTATAGTTATTTTCGTTATAGTTATAGTTATAGTTAATTATATTTTTTAGTCATAGTTATAGTTATCGTTAACGAAATCATTTTATTTTCGTTAACGAACATTTTCGTTATCGTTATCGTTAACGAGAATCACACTGC
Organism: Aporrectodea caliginosa; assembly: GCA_020284085.1. Lineage (NCBI taxonomy): Eukaryota > Metazoa > Annelida > Clitellata > Crassiclitellata > Lumbricidae > Aporrectodea > Aporrectodea caliginosa. Next base: position 699,881 of record JACEVL010000231.1, on the reverse strand, counting down.
TATTACTATAATGGCACTATAGAAGTCCTAAGATTGCGTTAATGAAAAATTATGAAGTACGTAATTTTTTTTTGTCTGTGACCTACAAGGAAGCAATAAGGTAATCTTCAACCTACTGTCTGACGGAAGACCACGTGATTGGACAAGAGCTATAAATTCATGTTTTGGTTAATCCAGGCGGCCAAATTTAAATTGCATAAGAAGTTAAATAGCTACATGACCATCTGTCTGTTGTATTGAACGTTTCGGTGCATGAATATCTTGAAACTATCGAGTCTTCCCAGCTGATCGTGCTCTCTTACATTGCTTATGAATGTTTGCACGGATGTATGAATGTCTGTATGCATTTGTGCATGCATATAATGTATGTATGTATGTATGAATGTATGTATGTATGTATGTATGTATGTATGTATGTATGTATGTATGTATGTATGTATGTATGTATGTATGTATGTATGTATTGTATTTATTGTATTATATTGTAGTTATAAATTTATAAAGCGCGTATTGTATGTATGCATGCATGCATATATGTGCGTATGTATGTATATATGTGCACGTATATAAGTAAGTAAGTAAGTGTATTCTTAATTGAACAGTATTGGCAAACTCACAGCGCTGTACATGCTCACGAACATATATGTGCACGCATGGTCTGTATGTTTGCATGTATGTATATTATCTATTTATGCACATGTACCACTCACTGACTCACTCTTTGTAGTAATATATTTGGAAGGATTTATTATACATAGTAATATAGGGTTCATGGATTTGCTAGAAGAATGCTCTGAGACATAATCAAAGATGGGCCTCTAATAGCGAAGCGAATAGACAATCAGCTAGCCTAGTTCTAATTTAGTCAATTAGCTGTCGTCTGATCCTAATTCTAACTCTCACTGATTAACAATTTTTAGCTAGTTTTCTAATTGTAATACGATTAGACGTTCGATAAGATTCTCTATGCTTCTCACAATGGCTGCGCAGTGCGCAGGTGACTGTTGGACAAAATTATCGTGAATTGGTTGAGACATTGTTCAATAGTATTGAGATAAAAGTGGTACGGAAGAAAAAGCTAAATTAGTAGGGAAGTGTAAAAGATGCAGTAAAATTTACAATGCTAATTTGTAAGCCAGCTAACATATCGTCAAACTTCGTCAAAACTGGCGCGTTAGCAGTTACTAATTGCAAAATAATTACTCCACTCGTCCATTATTTAACGGATTTTCATCAAAAACACGCATTGTGCAACTTAACTAGCTGTATTTTTAGAATCATACACGTAACTATAATAATTGCCAACCTACGTGCTAAATCACAATAATATAGACAAAGAAATCTTGAATTCAAAGCTTATCTCAAATGATTTCACGAAAATAATCGTAGAATTCATGAATTACATTTACGAAATAATTACTTCACTCAATTTAAGATTTACAAAGTCTTCCAAGTTTCACACATTAAAGGATATTTTAGAGTAATATCAAATTGTCCAACTTAACTAGGTTTATTTTTAGAATCATACATGTAAATATTTAATTGCTATCCATTAGTACAAATCACATTTCTTCAGTCAGAGAAATCATGATTTTGAAAGCTTAACTTAACTGATTTCAGATAATAGTCAATAGAAGAAGTGCACTGTTTGGCGTTTATGCAAGCTGTTTGCACAATCAAAGTCGAATTACCATTGAGAGAAATACGAATCTGTGCTATCATGGAGCATCAAACCAACCTCTAATAGTAAATCGCTCCGAGCAGTATTTCCTAGTACACGGCGGTAATTTTCATTTCTGTGGCTTTCAGCGAAGAGTGTAATCCAATCCAACTGTGCCAGACTATCCCTTTAGCGAATTGCTTATGGGAACCTCCAAGATAGAGGCCATTCAGATTGATAGGGTGGCAAATGTTAAACCACCAGCCTCCGGTATACGCTTGAGCGCAGTTCCCACCAGCGGCATCGTTGTCCGCGTCCTTTGTGCTGAACATCATGTTACTGTGGACGGTCAAGCTGTCCCCTGAGCACAAGATGAAACATTAAGATAAGAATTTAAATCGTGTACTCTCGTTATATAATGGTTTTGTTACAACCATAACTGTCACAGACTTAGTCGTGTGAATATGTTGTGGATAGAATATTCCATATTTGATAAAATGCAGAAGGGATACACACCTCCTTTTAAGATCTGATATCACATAAATATGATGCTAGTATAATGTTTAGGCATGAATGCACGCATGTGCGCATGAATATACTTATACTATGTGTGTTTGTATGTAATAATGTATGCAAATTAATTGATAACTGCAATGCGCTATATTGAAATCTTAATAATGTAAGCATAGACTAAAATCTGATCAAGCCAGTACTGTGAAAGCCAAAATGCGGTTGGCATCTGGCCATATACAGGATATACTTACTTAATTAATTTTATTTAAGAACCATCAATATCATACTGTCAAAACACTTCACTAATCTGGAAGCTTTATCGTTTCAGTTGTATTTCCTTTCTACTTTTAGAAAATAATTTCCTTCTAGACGAGGACAAAATTCATTATATGAAAGTTTTAATTTGAATTTATCACAAAGGAAGTGAAAAAAATATTCATACAAAGACCTATATTGAACTTTTCTCGTTAGGCTACAGTCACTTACCGAATAAGACTTCATTCATGCATTCATCCTCAAAGACATTAAAACAAGAAACAAACAGATAGAGACACTAAAATAATGACTCTCTACAGACAGACATGCGGAAAGACATGCACACAGACTGACACAAAGCGACTAAGCCAAACTGAAGTGAAGGTGTTCAACCAGTTAATGGTTACCTGCATTTCCAGAATATCCTGCAACAGTTAGTCGGTATTTATCCGTTGATGGTTTGACGGAAAACGTCGAGTACTCCGCCCATCTCTTCTCTCCCGCGAAATTCTCCATTTCGATGCGTAGTTTGTACTTCTTGTTCATTGTTAGCAAAGACAGTTTCTCGTTGCCTAAAACGAAAGTCATGCTGCTGGGTATTAGTCTGAGCAATTTGCCATAAAGAAATGTCTTACAAACTAAAAATCGCCATTATAGAAATTATAAATCACGCTTCTGCTCTATTTATTTACGATCAAAATACTGATTGTCGCGTTTCTCTGATCAATAATAATGATCTCTTCTTCTCTAATCGCATAGGCATATATATATATACTTTGAATGACAAGACCAGGCGACACACTGTATCTGGGTACAAATAATGTGAATGATAACAGGTAAATAAACAATAATCATCTTTATCAAGTAGGCTAAGTCAGAGATCGTGGTCCAGCTTAATCTACTCGTCGGAATAATATTCGAGGAATAAAATTACGATCATCCTTTGTTAAAGGCTTAGAGTCGTACGGTCGTTGCCGAAGGCTTTAGCAGCGTCATGGTCATCGTTTCCCCTAACCGAACGAAAGAGGCCCACGTCAGCCTTGGCTGCCTTCACCTTAGCACTGGCGGCCTCCCATTCGCTTAGTACGGCACAACAATCGCTCCATTCTTTGTCTGTCGTCCGCGGTGTTGAATCCCCACCATGCGGGCTCTCTCGCTTAGCAGCTCCTCTGCCTCCTCTCTCTATGTGTGTCTCTGTCTTTGTCTCTGTGTATGTTTCTCTCTGTCTCTGTCTGTCTGTCTCTCCCTCACTCTCTCTTAACAGTAGAGCTTTATAAATTGTAAGTATACTATTACAATTATTACAAAGAAAGGAATAAAGTGCTACAAAATTAAGCTAAAAGAAATGTTAAACGGATAACTCCAAGTAGGCTACTCTCAGAACTTTCAGTGTAGTAGCGTTCAGTAGGAGCAGTCGAATTTATTTTATAGTTTAAGTTAAGAAATGTCGTGTGCAGTAATTGCCATCGGTTAAGAAAAAGTAACGCAATTAGTAATGCAATTGCGGATTTTTCTGCCTACTTAGTCCTTACGGAAGAGGATACGTTGCAAACTTCAAAGTTGACACCGGATGAGAGGGAGCTACGAAAAAAGCCTTAAATGTAAATATTCTTAAACCCTGGTGTGAATATAAGGCCTACTAATAAAATATCATGAGGGGGGGTTTTGGTGAATGGTAACACTCTGGCACGAAGATCAGAAGATCAGCATTGACGCAGGATCGCTTGACGCCTTAAATGCCTGCCATGCAGTTAAATTCGACTCCTGTAATAGCTTGTGATCAATCATTTTTGACTTGCAATCGTACTTCGTTCGCGTCAGTTTGAAATAATAAACGAAGATTATCATTATTATGATTAAGTCAAAGGCGTGTTTTGGCAGGATCTAAGCAGAGTTTAACACGCTGAATGTTTCAGCGCTCGCCATGCGATAAAAAGTGAGCCTGTTAGAGCCTTCACTGAGACTAAGATTGGAGCAAGAAGAAACGGTGAAATACTGAGCGTTATCAATTGATACTAAGTCTCTATTGTAGATATGAAATGCCAATATAATCCATTCAAGTTTTGTTCCAATGTTATTATTGTTGAGAATTGGTATTTGCATGTTTCATTTAACTTTCAAGCTGAGAGGGACTTCTTTCTTCGTAAACTCAAAAAGGCCTACGAATTAATTTAAGCTTAATAAAAATTCATTCAGAAATCCTCATTTGTCTTAAATATTAGACTGCTGTAGGCCTACCTAACCAAAATTCGCCAGTTAGATCTCCAAAGCCATTTGCATAGTCATTCCAGTTTCGATAGAAATCGACGCTTCCATCTTTACGCCGCTGAAACACCTAGATATTGAAAGCACACAGTAAACTGTTAGTATCTTACCCTTACATTTTAAAGGTGGCGATGACAGTCACCATCACGTTTGACTCAGTGTTGGAGCATTTTCTGCGACTTGACGACTTTATTTTGGCTTGAAACAAGTTCAAGCGATTATTATAAAACTAACGGCGTAACATATAGGCACAGCCTACGTAACTATCGCAATGCTGATAGATAGCTCTAAATTAGCTTACTTTCTTATTTTTCTCTTGCATAAATTGGTGATGTCGTCTATCTTATTACAGTGGACAGTATCATATAAAGTCTTGTATAAATGAAGAATTGGAAATGGGGATTGGTCACCACAACAATGTGATGGCAATGTTACGCCTTTGTTAGGAGCTGACCTTTGATAGGGCCTACTGACCACTACTTACAACTATTACAAGATCGTCGTACCACGCATGCTTTTCAAAAACGTCTACTAGATGAAAAACTGCCTCTCTCAATAATCTCATGTATTCTGTTGCGTTTTGTCGACAGTTTTGTGTTAAATAAAAGAAATATGAATATGTTTTCTTTTACACTAGGACCTAATGCTGACTATACATTAGAATCAATTACATAGCATTGCTCGAAATTTGCAAAATCTTTATTGTACGTGAAAATTTGGCAAAAGGAAAAAAAAGTGAAATTGCTTATCGATTTTCCAGTGCAAATCAAAGAAATCTACAATGTGGACTAGCATATAATGCAGTCTATGAAAAAGCATATGATTCGATATTTTCCTTATTTCATTCTTACCAGCCAACTTTGTCCCACGCTCCTAAAATCGCAATAGACATCCGCTTCGATTCTCCTATTATCACCCCCGAGATCCACTCGATATACACCGCTGACACCGTTTCCTCTGTTTCGGATATCGGAGCAGTCCCTTGGTCTAGGTTGAAGACTTTGAATACCTGCCAAAAAAAGGCATGTGTGAATGAGTGATAGACGATAGCGTGGTTGATTACATTTTCTAATAACGATGGTGTCTGGGAAGTGCATATTTTAACGGATTTGGACTACTGGGACAAAGTCTGCTACACTACTTTCAATGTTATTGGAAACTAACACTGAAAGTCGAGTATTACCTGGGAAAATCGGTATCCGGACGATTGGTCATAGGACGATTAGTCACAGGACGATTGGTCATAGGACGATCGGTCATACGGACGATTGGTCATAGGGCCTATTGGTCATAGGACTATTGGTCATAGGGCCTACCGGTCATAGGCCACATGGGTCATAGGTCCTATCGGCGATGGGACTATCGAAGGTTGTCTAAGGTTTATACAGAGAATTTTTAAAACATGAACAACCATTTACTGGATCATTTACTGTGAAATACGTAATACGAAATACGAAGAATTCGTAAAAATCTGGCATTATCCTAATAAGTTTCTTGATTGGCACTGATTGTATTTGTCTAAAAACGAGCAGTGCCCCCAAATGATGCCTTTTATACTTGAGTAACATACGGGTCAAACGTTTATTATTTCGACCGAATGTTAAGTTCTTTGAAGTGAGTACTGTTGATGCCTGTAAGTAATTATCGAAATAAGTTTCTCGATTGGCACTGATTGTATTTGTCTAAAAACAATGAATGTCCCTAATTGCTGCATATTTTGCGTTCGGTGTGTTAAGCTTAAAACTAAGAATGTCCATAACCAACGACTACAATCAAAGTACGTCAGTTTTTTAGCGGCAAATAACCAATAGTCCTATGACCAATTATAGGCCCTATGACCAATCGTCCATATGACCAATCGTCCTATGACCAATCGTCATCGAACCGGGAAAATCACCAAACTACTTACACAAATCCTAAAACTACTGGGACATTTTATACCAGTAGTATTGTGTATTATGTATCACGTTTTATTCAAGCCTCCAGTCTGTTCGCTGGTCAGAATCAGACTGCCTGCACTACAGCTATGTAGCCTTAACTACGTCATTAACTAGGTCAATACGCCCCAATTATAACCAATCAATACTAAGCATTCTACTACGCTAACATAAAATACACTACAATTCCTCCCTTCTATATTAGTTCCCCTACTAGCCCTATTGTCTAGAACCCTCTTAATACTAACAACCTAACAACACCTAAATGCTATTCTACTGTCTGTTCATTGAACAAGCCTGGATAGTACTTGTGTTCATAACTTTATAGATTTAGTCTCTCAGGTGCCGTTCTAATTCGACACGGATAACGTCTTTCCCCAACTGTCTCGCTGATCATCTTTCCTGCACCATCACTTTCTTGCATGACCGTTCCAATCTCTGACTGGTTGGCATCTCCTCCGGCTTCGCTAGGTTCAGGTACAAGAGAAGACGTCTTCACAGATCGTTCATCTGTGGCTGTCAGTGTTGTCGCACCTGATGTATTTATCTCTGGCTGCGTTGTGTTCTCAATACTTGCTGGTTGAGCTGCGCGGTCACTGATGACTGGTTGAGCTGCACGTATCTGGCCAACATGACGACGCCAGGTCATCGGAATCGCTGTGCTATCTGTCATCACTTCATACGTCAATTGTCCTGTACGTTTCTTTACAGTTGCAGGTGTCCATTTTCCCCCACCTCTGTAATCTCGCACCACCACTGTCTGCCCTTCTTCAAATTCCCGGAATCTGCCGCTGTTATAATACATCATCGCCTGAAGTTGCTTACGCTGTACCTGGTCGTCCAAGTTAGGTTTCAATAAGTCCAATTTCGTTCTCAATGCACGCCCCATAAACAACCTCGCCGTTGTTTCGTTCGTAGTAGTATGAAGAGTGTTCCGATATGTCAATAAGAACTGTGCCAGTTTTTTCTTAAATGTCCCCGCATCTGCCTGTGCCGCCTTCAGAGCGTTCTTTAATGTTTGTACAAAGCGTTCGGCCAGACCATTGGTCGCTGGATGATACGGTGCTGATTTCAGATGTAGAATTACATTGGTCGCCCACGAATGCACTGAATTCTTCCGAAGTAAACTGAGGTGCATTATCACTGACTAGTTGTTCACAATTGTCCTCTCGGACATCGTGGATCTAGTGTACACCACTTCCGGCCATTTTGAGTGTGCATCTATCATGACAAAGAACATATATCCCCATAACGGTCCGCAGTAGTCTATATGAACTCTCTGCCAAGGTTTGCTCGGGTACTCCCATGGGTGTAACGGTACTTTCGCCGGTTCTTTCTGTGTACTCATACACCCTTGACAAGCCTGACTTATCTTCTCGATATCAGCATCTATTCCCGGCCACCACACGTAACTCCTAGCCAAGCTCTTCATTTTTACCATTCCACTGTGTGCCTCATGCAGCTGGTCTAAAATCCGTTGACGTAACTTCTGTGGAACAATCACCCTTCCACCCCACATCAGACACCCTTGGTGAATCGACAATTCACTACCCGGTACGACGACTGTAAAATGGTGCTAGTTCCGGAGTCTTGGCAGAAACAGTCCATCCGGTACTGGTCAACTGAAATACACGCGACAAGAGCGGATCTCGTTGAAGAGCTCGACTTATAATGGCATGAGTCACCGGAAATACCTCCATCTGTGTCAATGTGAAAACATCCGCCGCATCTGGCTCGTTCGTTTCTCCTGTAATCAGCCGAAAACGCGACAGAGCGTCCGCATTGCCATGTCTGCGTGACTCGCGGAATTCAATCGTGTATTCAAGTCCGGATAGGAACATCGCATATCTCTGTAGGCGTGCAGCCGTCATTGCTGGAAATGCTTTATTTGGGTGAAAGATTGACACGAGCGGTTGATGATCAGTGATGAGCGTAAAATGACGTCCATAAAGATATGCGAAAAACTTCTTTGTAGCCCAGTACAATCCTAGGGCTTCCTTATCTATTTGCGCATAGTTTCGTTCTGTCGCCGTGAGTGATCTGGACACAAAAGCTATTGGCCTTTCAGCCCCATCGTTGGTGATATGCGACAGCATAGCTCCAAGCCCATACGGGCTGGCATCACAAGCTAGTCTGATCGGTAATGCAGGGTCGTAGTGTACCAGTACTTTGTCAGACGCAACTAACTGTTTCACCATACCAAAGCCTCCTCACACTCGCACGACCAAACCCATTGCATACCCTTCTCCAACAGTCTGTTCAGTGGACGCATAACTGTAGATAAATTCGGTAAAAACTTCGCATAATAGGTCACCAATCCATTGAACGAGCGTAGTTGACTTTGGTCTGTAGGTCTGGGTGCCTGTAGTATCGCGTCAACTTTATCTTTCGTTTTATGCAACCCGTGTCGGTCGATCTCATGTCCACAACATACTATTCGCTCCTGAAAGAAAGCACATTTCTTCAAATTGACTCGCAGTCCGTACTTCTGTAGACGCTCCAGTACTTTGCATAAGGTATCAATGTGCTCCTCGTCATTCCTTCCTGTGATGATCATGTCATCCAAGATGAACTGCACATTTGAAATACCCTGCAACACCTGCTCAATCGCCCGTTGCCAAATCGCCGGAGCTGATGCTATTCCAAAAACTAGCCTATTATAACGGTAGAGACTCTGTGAGTGTTTATTGTTAAATATTTTCTGCAGTCCTCTTGTACAGTCATCTGCAAATATGCCTGTTTCAAATCAATCTTGCTGAACATTTGACCCCCAGCTAACGATGCAAAAATATCTTCAATGCGTGGAAGTGGGTATTGGTCTACTCGTAGTACTGGATTTAATGTTGTTTTGAAGTCACCACAATTCTGACTGTATTGTCACGCTTAACGACTGGAACTATGGGTGTAGCCCATTCACTATGATCCACTTTAGACAAAACTCCTTCTTGTTCAAGTTGGTCCAGTTCCGCTTCAACCTTGGCTTTCAGAGCATATGGTAGCTGTCGGGCTTTGAGAAATCTTGGTTCCACATCCTCTCCTATCATTATTTTGGCTTCCATTTCCTTTAACGTTCCCAATCCTGGTCTGAAAACCTCTTTATATTTCTCCAACAAGTCCTCTAATTTAGCCTACGTGTTGCGTTTTATTTCTGTGGCCATCAAACCATTAATGTTCTGCCAATTCAGCTTAATGTATTGAAGCCATTCTCGTCCAAACAGAGTTGGACCGCCTTTGCTGACTACGTACAATGGTAAGTTGTGTTGTTGTTCCTCATACCTGACTGTAACTTCCATATAACCGTCTGGTTTCATACACTCCCCAGTATACGTACGAAATAAAATGTCTGTGTGCTTTAAAGGAGCATTGTGAAACAATTTCCGACAATCAATTCTTGTGATTATTGATACTCCAGACCCGGTATCCAGTTCCATGCGCAGCGGTTTGCAATTCACGTGCACTAATAACCATATTTTGTCACGCCCTTTTGTTTTTACATTGAAATTGTCAACAACGTCTATAGAACCTACGGTTGCTTCATCACCACTGCTCACCATGTGGACATATTGTTGGCGATCTGTTCGCATGTTTCTATCCATCCCGCGATTGAAATTCGGCCTTGCTGGTGCCTGGCAAGCTTGTCGTATGTGGCCAGTTTTCTTACATCTGTGGCAGATTGCGTTTTTAAATCGACAACCCGATGAGTCATGATCTGACGCAGAACATCTGTAACACGGAGATGGCCTAGATGCTGATAGTGTAGACTGCCTACCTGTAACCACCTTGTGCACCTCCATATCCGACGATTTATCATTTACGCACATTCTGTAGTTCCATCGCGTCCTTAGTTGCGGTTTCCATGGCTGTAGCAATCTCAATAGCCCGCTTGAACGTCAACTCGTTCTCTGTCAGAAGGCGTTTTTGTATGGCTTCTTGTTTGAGACCACAAACCACACGATCACGCAAGGTTGCATCCAGTGTCTCTCCAAATTCGCAGTGTTCAGTCAGTTTGCGAATTTCAACAATAAAAGCGTTGATCGATTCGCTTTCACGTTGGTCCCTTTTATGAAAACGAAAACGTTCAGCAATTACTAACGGTTTGGGCGATAAATGACGCTGCAGTGTTGCGACGATCTCGTCGAACGACTTGGTGGAAGGTTTAACTGGAGCCGTTAAACTACGCAGTAAACTATACGTTTTGCCGCCGATGAGACTGAGTAATGCTGGCACTTTCTTTTCGTCCACAATGTCATTCGTAATGAAGAATTGTTCCACTCGTTCGATATAAGTCGCCAAATCGTCCACATTGTCGTCAAACGAATCTATTTTACCGATAGCTACCGCCATTTTGTTTACACCTCGTCGCCAGCTATTGTGTATTATGTATCACGTTTTATTCAAGCGTCCAGCCTGTTCGCTGGTCAGAATCAGACTGCCTGCTCTACAGCTATGTAGCCTTAACTACGTCATTAACTAGGTCAATACGCCCCAATTATAACCAATCAATACTAAGCATTCTACTACGCTAACATAGAATACACTACAAGTAGGCCTAGTTATACGGTTAAAATATGCACTGTGTCTAGGAAATTAAGAGCAAAACTTCTATTCAAACTCCCCTTCAACTCGTCCAGGTCTTTCGCCTGTTTATCGTTTATATCATGCACAATTGTAGATAGTTCGGCTAATTCAAGTTTTCATTTAATTGAAACCCGTCATTAGCTTTGCCATTGACTGGCAGCCGTTATCATTCATTCATTCATTCCAATAATTTATATAGCGCCCCTTCAGATTCCTACTCAGAGGCGCTCCCTGCGCTAATCTAAATAATGTTAGAGTCAATATGACCAGACAGTCAGTCGAAAACGAACATAGCTCGAATAACAGATGACTAGAAGAGTCACCACTGGCAAGATCCCGCAAACACGAAGAACCCAGTCAACGGATTCTCATCCAGAGCTGATGGTTGGCACGTTACTCGAAGTTCGTGGTCGCGGTAGCGTCGAAGAAGAGGAATGACGACAGGCCACGAGGGTCGTAACACTCGCACCTCGAGTTCAGCATCCGAAAATCGTCCAAAACACACCAGAAACAGCGACGAAAGAGAGAAATCTCTCCACGGACGCATACTAGGCAATTTTGAAAATCGAATAACAAAACTAGTCCAGCAATAAGCGAGTTCGACCGCCCAAATGGTCAAAATTAACAAGCAGATAAAAACATACGGCCATCTTGGCCGTCACGTGCGCAGGAATTTATGTTTTCATATTTAATCATATCCGCTTTGTCTGATGCTTCACCAGCACAAGAGCTCTAGGCCTATCGGTTAGAAAAACGAGCAGCAGCATGTAACAAAGCAAGTGCGTCATCATGCTCTAGTTTCGCCTTAGTAAGAAATTCACCGTCACTACGGCTGTTGTAAACTTTTACGATAGTCTAGTAGATAAAAGTTGTAATATCATAATTCTGAATATTTAACGAGTGCAATGTGGAGCTCTTGGTAATTTCAAGTTGAGGGCGGCACGTGCTTCATATTCTGTTGCCCCTCAGTTAAGCCTGTAGACTACTAAGTGCGTCCATACGCGCATGACAGAATTTTACCCGTTACAGATATTTTGTCACGTAAAACATTCATTATTCAATTCAATTCAACAATTTAACCCTTTTATTGACACCAAGTACCAATTTCTTCACAAAAACAAATCTAGCAGTACAAAATCACTTCAGTCCGATTATCAATTATAAAATTATGCAGCAAAGATGTCTACCATAAGACAATCGGTTTCCCAGTGTCAAAGGGGTATCCCTAATGGAGCACTAATGCACCGCTGCCAGGGAGGATGATTTATGCCTGACCAGACATTTAGATTGTCCACCAAAGTGTGGTTAGTAGTTGGTTTTAATAAAGGATATACTTACTTACTTACCTAATATAATTGCCTCTCCAATCTCCACGCAGACTAATTAAAGTGTCATTTTGACAGTCTAAGTCAATTGTGATGTTCATAGGGCCTACTCCACGATTACGAGTCAAACCCAGGATACTGGCAAATGTTTATTGCCATATAAATTAATCATAAATTTGCTCTTATGTTCAGCATAAACTATAACCCTGTCAATCTACTTAAATGATAAGTTTGAGAGTTTTAATGATGTTTGAAAGGCCTCCTAAAAGATTACCAGTATAACATTCAATGCTGATAGTCAAACTGTTCATTTTGCATGCATTGCTGGTGCAGGTGTATTGAATATTAATGAACAGATTTATTGACCAGTTATTCGCACGATGTCAGTGCAGTAACTAGCAGCAGACTAATTATTTTATGCATCAAAGGCCTAGTACACGATCGATGTGGCTGTTCTATTATTACGGGTCTAGGTTTGCTATTGATGTTCTACGCTCGTATTGCTGCTGCTGGAGAAATTGGAAGAGATCCATTTGTTTCGAGTTTGTTTATCTAGATGCGGATGTGCCCACTGTTGTAGCAGAATTGATGACTAAACTTCGATTCCCAAGTGCATCTCTTATGCAAGCGAGAAACTGACTCAAGAAGTACCTGAGATGATATCAGTAGTCGTATCCATATATCTAAGTAATTTCTTTTACATATACAGTCACTTATGCTCAAGTTGTAGACTAGAGGACGGAAACATTGCCAATGTCTGTCCGTGAACTCCTCTCAATGGGGTACTACGTACGGGTCTTCATCTTGCCGATGATAACGATTGCAATTGGATGGGCGCGAACCGCATATGCTAGAAAAAGAGGGTCGGAAACTTTTCATATGTATTTATGTATGCATGTATCTGGACAGTAGGCCTACGTCAAAATGCGTTGTCCAAATTAACCTAAGCGGTGTTAAAGTTTTCTAAGAACTTTAAGGTTCACCAGCAGGCAAATAATGCAATGTAATGTAATTAGTAATTTATATAGAGAAGCTCGCAGCCGTGGCCATTCAGTAGCGCTCCCAGTGCAAGAACCCCGAGAGAAGAAATAGGTTTTAAGAACAGAGAAAGATTAAGACAATGATCCAGAAAGGAAAGTCTCACGCAGAGTAAAGGGAAGGGCATTCCATAAGGAGGGCCCAGTGATGTAATAATATGAAATAATGTTCAGACAACATGAAAAGTTGGTTGACTTGTTAGTAACTGCTTGAGTTTTGTAATTGTAATTGTTATTACGACGATTTATATAGGCCTAGCGTCGTCGGTTGCAAACTATTTTAAGACGCTTCACAAAACTGTAGAAAGAATAGTCAGCGCAAATGTTAATGCTCGTGGTTACGTAATAATAATAATAATAATAATAATAATGATGATGATGATGATGATGATGATGATGATGATGATGATGATGATGATGATGATGATGATGATGATGATGATGATGATGATGATGATGATGATGATGATGATGATGATGATGATGATGATGATGATGATGATGATGATGATGATGATGATGATGATGATGATGATGATGATGATGATGATGATAATAATAATAATAATAATAACAACAACAATAATAATAATAATAATAATAATAATAATAATAATAATAATAATAATAATAATAATAATAATAATAATAATAATAATAATGATAATAATAATAATAATCCTCAGACATCCCCAGCTCGAAAGAACCCCCAGGGCTCCTGCGCACCGACGGAAAGAGACCGGATGGAGCGACGCTCGTACCGTGGGCAGGGGGAAAGTACATGACCTGGGACGTAACCAGCATCCATACTTGCGCAGCATCTTACATTCAAATGACGTCGACAACACCTGGGAGCGCAGCTGAACTGGCAGCCTCGCGCAAAATCACGACATATGCAGATCTCCCCGCAACTCATAACTTCGTTCCCATTGCCCTAGAATCACTGGGCCCAATAAATAGGTCAGGACGAGAGTTCATTTCGGAACTAGGACGTCGGGTGACTGCCGCCACCTGCGATCCCTTGGAAACCAAATATCTGTTCCAGCGTTTGTCAATATGTACGCAACGGTATAACGCCGTAGCATTCAGAGGGACTTTTATGCACAACACCGGGGACGAGGACCACGAGCCATACTAGGCGCGATTATTCTTCGGAATTGCTTTTAGAAGCCTGAGGGATCATTGATACATTTATGCACCAGTATGCAGAGTTTGAGTGTGGTGCGCTCGCCTATTTTAAGTCACTGAAGCTCATCTTGTATCGCGTTTGAAATGTGGTGGAACTTTTTAAATCGCAATACCAGACGAACAACAGACTTTATGACCGCCTGAAGCCTAATCATACTGCGACAATGCAGTAATGGATTCGGCTCAGGATTAAACTTTGAACGAAATGTCGATTCGCAACTTATGTGATGGACCGAGAAACACTCCTCATCTGTCTTAGGTCTAATTTACATCTAGCCGCAGAAATTAAGCAAAGATACATTGCACTTACCTTACAAAAGGTTAGTCAGCACTTATCTGCGATTCGACGTGTGCCTTGAGACGAAGTCATGCTTACCACATGACTTTAACTAAGATAATTTTATTTTTATGCCATTGTGTGATATTTCGTGTAGCCTACCAGTCTTAATTATCCCTTCCACTTGCGCTTTGAGGCTAAATTTCAAAACAAAAAATAAGGAGAATATTGATTTCTTACTTTTCACAAGTTCATAGATGCTGTTCTGCGATACATCGTGTGTCTTGAGACGGTCGTCGTGGCGCAAGAGATCTGCTGAGTGTTTTTCCAACTGCGTGTTGATGGCGGCCGTTGACGAAAGACTTCTATTCATGTTCACCTTCAACTCGTCCGCATCCTTCACTTGCTTAATGAGTAGTTTATCGAGCTTATCATTCACATCTGGACATACATCGTTTTCCTTAAGACGCTCGTCGTGGCGCAAGAGATCTGCTGAAAGTCTCTCCAACTTCACCTTCAACTCTTCCACATCCTTCACTTGCTTACTGTGCATATCATGCACATTTGTAGCTAGTTTCTCGAGGTTTTCATTAACATCTGGACATACATCGTTTGCCTTGAGTCGTTCATCGTGCTGCAAGAGATCTGCTGAATGTTTTTCCAACTGCGTAGAGATGGCGACCAACTTCACATTCAACTTTTCCGCATCCTTCGCTTGTTTATCGAGCTTTTCATCCACAGTGGCAGCTAGCTTATCGAGCTTAACATGCACATCTGGACATGAAGATGGTTCCTCCAGTTTATTGTTTATTTCATTAACGGCCTCCATCAATTTCGCTAGTGCCTGGCAGTTGGTATCATCTCCACAACTTATCGCTATGTTTGATGCCTTAACCAGCACAACAGCTCTACCGAAGAGAAAAACCAGCAGAAGAGAATGACAACGTAAGTGCGACTTCATGTTGTAGTTTCGGCTTCGCTGGAGATACACCGTCACCTCAGAATTACTGAATGCAATCCTCTCTTCAACATCTGTATATAAATAGGCCCATTAAGTAAGTGCGACTTCATGTTGTAGTTTCGGCTTCGCTGGAGATACACCGTCACCTCAGAATTACTGAATGCAATCCTCTCTTCAACATCTGTATATAAATAGGCCCATTATAAGATAAGGCGTTGTAAATAATTTAGGATATTTTATGAGTTCTCAACTTAGTTATCTCGGTTGTTGAATTTGATCGTGGATGGACAGATGTAGGAGTGTAAGGACGCGTGGGAGTGATTGATTTAAAGTCGATAGATAGTCAGCCTGGGAGTGATATATATTGAGTGGCTGAGACAAAGAACCAACGAGATAATGTCAAAATCGTTTTAAATATTTATGAGTTGAAGATGCTTGTTTTGGTTTATTTGACAGAC
The DNA here is from genome assembly GCA_020284085.1 of Aporrectodea caliginosa. Classification (NCBI taxonomy): domain Eukaryota; kingdom Metazoa; phylum Annelida; class Clitellata; order Crassiclitellata; family Lumbricidae; genus Aporrectodea; species Aporrectodea caliginosa. The sequence continues at coordinate 683,427 of JACEVL010000231.1, read as the reverse complement.
GTATGTTGATATATCGTCAGCGCATTTGGAAATGCTTTACTTACTCGAGAGATTGGATGCTTGCCTACATGCATTCGATTGTAACCGTTCCTCTGAATAAAACAAAGCAGATAATGTCATTGATCAACGTTTAGCATCTTACGCAAAACTGTAGCCTATGCCCCGAGTAACAGCTTCGAGAAGACTCTTCAAAGCCTTTACGCGTTGGTCTGATTCCTGATTTACAACAACTTATCTTCGTTTTAAGTGTTGTAGAATAGTTTACAAAGATTATGTCCAGAGTTGACAAAGGGCTATGAAATATCGTATCGTAGTCGTAATTGAAAACTCTAAATTTCTGAAGTGCACCAGCTTATTCCCGAGCGCTGCGTCATATCAGAGGGGTTATCCATAGATCGATCTTCAGTGAAGATCCGAGTCCGGTTGCCAGATAGACCAGAGAGAGGTTATATCGCTAACTGAAATTAGTCGAACTCTGCATAGACGGGCCTCTTTCTTTTTTCTTGCTTATCCTCTTCCAGCACATACTGTAAATAATAATAATAATAATAATAATAATAATCTTCGTTTAATTTCAAACTGACACAACGCAGAATGATTACAGTGTACAGTATATGAGCGCCGTCATGGCTGCCGTTCCGTCGGAACAACATCTTCGGTTTAGAATCGCATTGCGTTCTGACAATGTGTTATGAATAAACGAAGATTCTATTTATAATTATGCAATTGAAACAATTCTTAACTACTAACAGAACAGACAACTTTCAATACACGGCGCTAATAGCGGCCTACAAAGCATATCCGCCCTAACGGGGCTCGAACTCGGTACCTCTCGCTCTCAACGCCAGATGTTATCCAATGCGCTATCGGCCCCCCAGAAATGCAAGTTTTGTTCCCAAACGATAAATAATTCAATGTTGTTTCTTAAGTGATGTTTACTCCTACCATTGCAGATGAGAATATGTTTTCATTTCAAAAGTTAACTGTTCATTCATTGTTGTGTTTCAGGACTAACATTCAATATAACTTATTAATAATACCTAGTTACTTGGAAACGAACGTTCGAAATCGTAACAAAGGAATCATTTATTCGGTTGTCCAAATGACACTATAATCAGCACGTGCTACGCGTTACTATAGATAGATGACCACATTCAGTAAACGGCAGTTTATATCGCGCTGAACCATCCACATTCAGAAATATTGACTATATTAACACACGGCAACAGCTGTGCTAAAAGTTTAATCTGTGTAGAAATTATGCGTAAGTTGAAGGTGTCGATGGCGATCAATCGACAGCCCTATCTTAAAAATTCTAGGTATGAACTCCGTGAAATTAGACTTCCTAATAGACTCAAACGCCAGTGGTGTCACGAATGTCTAGCGTTCCATCTACTGCTGAATAATATCAGAATGCGGATGAACTCGGGCTCCGAGGACTTTAAGGATGTGGGTGAGATCCGCTCAGATGTACCAGAGCGAGATATTACGGAATTTGTCGATGGATCTGAACCAATTGCCACAATCATTATTCGATCACCCATGAAGGCAATGATTGGGGAAGATCGTCTGATTTTCTATCTATTACTATACACGACACCCGACCAAATATTATAAAGAAATATGCATCCGTTACTGAGACAACGCATTTTGAAAACGGTGAACGAACTTTCGTGTCACCCTATATATATAATATTATATATAATACATATAAGTAGAAGAAGAACTAAGCGTCTAGCGATTTACACCTAGCATAGGTTCGATTCCTGACTTTTCCCTCGTGAACCAACCAAATCCTAGGTTAAAATCGACCCAATTCGCCATACACAGCCGTACACGAGCCTAAAATAGGCCCCGAATCCACCCTCTTAGCGGGTTTAACCAAAAGCAAAAGATAAAAAAAACTCACCTATGTTCCCTAGTGGTAAACGCCTACCCATATTCCCTCATGCTTTTAAGTCACGACTCGGTTACAACAGTTCGTAGTGGATTATTCATACAGAGGCAAATAATCACGATCATATGCGGATCTATGTACCGGCCGTTAAGCAATTATGGCAGCCCCAATATAAAATGGAATACACGAAGAAAACTGTTATCGAATTACGAAAAATCGCCAAGCAGAGCGGCCTGGTTAGATATACGAGACTACGGAAAGCGGAGTTGATCGCTAAAATTGAAGCTAACGAGGCTCAAACATTAATCCCCTCACATTTTACACCAATCTCACCTAATACCAGTTCGCGGATTGAAACCCCACCACAAGAACCCGTACCAGTCACGACAGTACGAAAACTCTTCGATAAGACAAAATCAGCGATTGATACATGCGCTAAGGCGATTGAAAGGAAGATACCTAAGCAACCGATGAAAATCGTAAAGGAGAAGTTTGGGGTAATGCAAACAAAAATTACTTCATATTTTAGGAAAATATTTAATAAACCAAAGTTTGAAATTCATGAAACGGCTTCAGCTATCAAAGGCTTTACGAAACAATACACGGTAGAGGGGACTAAAGGTATCGATGCCACATCATTTCTTAACGCCGTTCAAGCACCGGCGGTAGACTTGTTGTCAAAAAATCGTCAGACTAAGGTCAACTTTGTCCTTACCTGCGCAATGGAGCGTGTTGATATGAAGACTGGAGAAGTAGATGCCCAAGATTTTCCATTCGTTTCAAGGACTGAGGTGATTCTAGACTCCACCGATGTAAACGAAATTTATAACACCGCGAAAGATAAAATTATTGAGTCGATGGCCTCCTTCCAGATGCGTGGTAGTAATTGGCGACTCAGGGCGGTTCAAAAATTAGAAATCAACACGGTTGTTTATAAACCGTTGAAAGGAAGTTCTTACATTCCACTACCGAAATGTCTAGCGAGTAAAAAGGGAATTATTAATATGAAGAACGAAGACGAAGAATGTTTCAAGTGGTGCGTCACGAGAGCCTTAAACCCTGTTGCGAGAGATTCAGAAAGAATTACGAAAGAATTAATCAAGCAGTCTGAGGAACTTGATTGGTCTGGCATCGAATTCCCAGTAGCGGCGGATGCTAATGTGATAAGTAAGTTTGAGAGAAATAATAATATTAGTATTAATGTCTTCGGTTACGAGAAAGATGTTAACCTATTCCCACTATATTTATCGAAGCATGAGAACGATAGGTGTGTAGATCTATTACTCATTTCTGATGGAGAAAAGAAGCATTATTGTTGGATAAAGAACTTTAACAGATTGATGGCGGAACAAACAGAAAAGTCCATTAATTCGATGCACTATTGTAAAAGATGTTTAATAGGGATATAGAGAAAAGATTCGCTTCATAAACACACCGAGTACTGTTCCCAACACGAGGCGCAAAAGATAGAACTTCCAGAACCGGGAACTATGTTGAGTTTTAAAAATTATTATAGAAAGATGAGAGTCCCCTTCGTAGTGTACGCCGATTTCGAAAGCTTCATTAAACCTATAGACACTTGTCAACCAAATCCTAACACGTCCTACACTAACAAATACCAAAAACACGTTCCGAGTTCTTTCTGTTATTATATAAAATGTTTCGACGATGACCTATATTCGCAAGCCCCCGTAATGTTTACAGCGGAGAACGAAGACGATGATGTAGCGCAAATATTTATAGACACTCTTATAGAGAATATAAAAGATATTTACAAGCGATTTAAATTTCCAAAACGAATGATATTCGGGAAGAAAGACAAGGAGCTATACGACTCGGCTACCGTTTGCCACATTTGCGAAGGCGAATTAGGCGCTGATCGAGTTCGAGACCACTGCCATCTAACTGGAAAATTCAGAGGGGCGGCTCATAACAGTTGTAATTTAAGCTATAAAGTCCCCAAGTTTTTCCCAGTACTGTTGCACAATTTATCTGGATATGATGCTCATTTATTCGTAAAGAAACTACGAGGCGAAGATAACGAAAGGATTAATTGCATTCCTTGTAACGAAGAAAAGTACATCTCATTTAGCAGAGAAGTTGTGGTTGATAAGTTTATAAATAAAGAAAATAAGGAAGTAGAGGTTAAACGCGAATTACGTTTCATCGATAGTTTTAGATTCATGCCCTCCAGTCTCGATGCATTATCGAGGAATCTAAGCAAAGACCAGTGTAAAAATATAAGCAAGCACTATTCCGGTAATCAGCTCGATCTCTTGTTAAGAAAAGGCGCGTACCCCTACGATTACGTCGATACTATCGATCGACTGAACGAAACGGAACTACCGCCAAAGTCTGCATTCTATTCGAGACTTTGCGACTCGGACATTAGCGACGAAGACTATAACCACGCACGGACGGTATGGAATGAATTCGGATGTAAAACGTTTCGAGAATACCACGATTTATATAATCAGTCAGACGTTCTCCTGCTCGCCGATGTCTTTGAGAATTTTAGAGACGTGTGCTGCGAGAACTACGGTCTCGACCCCGCTTGGTATTATACTTCACCGGGTCTTGCATGGGACGCCGCATTAAAGTTGACTGGTGTAGGGTTGGAATTATTAAGCGATTACGATATGATACTAATGGTTAAACACGGGATAAGAGGCGGTGTTAGCACAATTTCGCATCGTTATGGGCAGGCGAATAATAAGTACATGCCCTCGTTTGACGATAGCAAGCCTTCGTCGTTTATAGCGTACCTAGACGCTAATAATCTTTACGGATGGGCTATGTCAAAGAATCTACCAACTCACGGGTTCGAGTGGATGAGTAATGATGAAAACGATTGGAGATCGACGCCTAGTATTTTAGAAGTGGACTTGGAATATCCGAGAGATTTGCACGATCTTCATAACGATTACCCGCTCGCTCCAGAGAACATTACGCCTGAATCTTCAACCGTGCCTAAACTCATTCCAAACCTGAACGATAAAGTAAAGTATATAGTTCATTACGAAAATTTAAAGCAGTACGAAAGCCTAGGCTTGAAGATAACCAAAATTCATCGCGGAATTAAATTCGAAGAAAGTGCCTGGTTGAAAAAATATATCGATCTAAATACCAGCTTGAGGACTAGAGCAACTAACGATTTCGAGAAAGACTTTTTCAAACTAATGAATAATAGTGTGTTTGGGAAAACTTGTGAAAACATAGAGAATCGGGTAGATATTAAACTAGTCTCCAGCGAAAAGCAAGCTATAAAACTAGCGGCGAAAACGAGCTACGACACTCGAACGATTTTTGACGAAAACCTAATCGCGATTCACATGAAACGAACGAAGCTATATTATAACAAGCCTATATATCTAGGGATGTGTATCTTAGACTTGAGTAAAACGCTTAATGTACGATTTTCACTATAATTACATCAAAAGTAAGTACGGAGATAGAGCTAAACTGTTATTCACGGATACAGATTCTCTAGCTTATGAAATTAAGACCGATGATTTCTATGCTGATATCGCTCCGATGTTAGAAGCCGGTTCGATACGAGCGATTATCCCAAAGACCATTCATCTGGTATAGAAACTGGAGTCAATAAAAAGGTTATTGGTATGTTCAAAGACGAAGCGGCTGGCAAACAGATCGAAGAATTTGTAGGATTAAGGTCGAAACTATATTCATACAAGATGGCTGGAGTGGATCATAAAAAGTGCAAGGGCGTCAAGAAGAATGTAGTTAAGAAATCAATCACGCACGAAGATTATAAAGACTGTTTGTTCACGAGAAGAGAACAGTCGAGACGAAAATGAATGTTATACGATCGCATCACCATGAAATATACACCGAAGAAGTTAATAAGGTGGCTCTATCAGCCGACGATGATAAACGAGTCATTCAGCAGGACGGTATTCATACGAAGGCATATGGTCATTATTCGTTAGCTCCGCAGAGTTAATTATTACGAAGACGAATATAAAATGAGTGCTGCAACTGTAAAAAACATAGACGTCGAAGGTGTAGTTCTTCCGAATAAACCGTTAACGAATTTAGAATTATTAGATGCCGCGAAGAAGCTGAATATCCCGAATTTTAGAGGAGTTTTCGTACGAGACGAGCTGCCGAAGAAACCTAGACGGAACGAGTGCGGGATATTGAATCTAGACGATTCTAATGGAAGGGGGTCCCATTGGGTGCAATTTTTCAAAGAACGGTAAGGATAAGTTTTATTTTGACAGCTACGGTCTCCCTCCACCTACCGAACTGTTAAAATATTTAGGCGGTCAGGTGTACTATAACAGCGAACGAATACAGCCGGATAACGAAGTGTTCTGCGGTCATTTATGTTTATACGTGCTGAAGAAAACGAGCAACGATGGCTGTAAATTTCAAGAAGTTATAAACGATTTATATTAATAAATAATATCGTATATTTAAAAAACATGCCTGTTGATAAATTTGGTCATACAGATTCCGGATCTACGCTGAGAGTTGTAGCCGGCGGTGTTACGCTAACTCAGATAAATAATTCTTTTCTAAGGCTAGATGGAACGAACGCCTTCGCAGGAAATTTAAATATGGGTGGTTACTCTATCGAAGGTTTATCAGCTACGTATACTCCATCCGAAGATAATCATCTAACTACGAAAAAATACGTAGATGAACAAGACGCCACGAAGGTATCGAAGCCATACATCGATGAACAAGACGCCACGAAGGTATCAAAGACCGGTGATATCATAACGGGTAATCTATTGCTAAACGTAGGGGCTGATGGCTTTCGTACGCTGGGGTGTAAGGATTTGAGAGGAAATAAACAATTCCAGTTGTTGTTGGGTAGTATGACGAATAAAATAGTAGGTCTATTAAACCAACCAATTACATCGGAATCGACGGATGGATTTCGTTTTAAAATAAATAATGAAACAGCCTTAGAGATGGTTAAGTCAATGGATGGCAATCCTCCTTCTAAAATAAATGTGTACAAGACCATCTTTATGCATGGTGCTAACATTACGGGCCTCCGTGATCCTAATGGTGCCGGTGATGCGGCGACTAAACAATACGTCGATAATTCTCGGAAAAAGTGCCGCGTCGGATACGTTCCTAATTTGGAAGCCAACAATAGTATAACCGGTTTCGTCGCTAGCGCCAGTTCGACCATTGGGCATGAGGCGTACAGAGCTTTTAACAATCTCGAAACGGGTTCTTCTTGGTTTGAGAGGTGAGGTGCAACCTCTTGGTTGCAGATAAAATGTCCCGAGCCGGTTATAATTTGGAGATTCGCGTTGAAAGTTAGAATGGAATGCCCGGGCATTAGTCTCACCGCGAGTAACGATGGAATAACGTTTACGGCATTATTAGCGAAGAATGAGGCGATACTATCAGGACCGGCTCCGACATTTTTTAATATTTCGACGACGACCGCTTATCAGTATTACAGACTTACGATAGTAGAGGATGATTGGCTTCTCAATGGAATTCAGGTAATGCAATTATACATTTACGATACATAAATCGCTGAATTTAAATAGAAATTATCCAGATCTATTTAAATTCTTATAACTAACCGGTACTCTCCTCGAAATTAATTAGATCACTACTCTCATCACACTGCTTTTACCATGTCTTGTTACGTATATTGTTCGTTTCACACCGCGGGTACTCTCCTCACTAGTACTCTCTCATCACTGGTACTCTCTTCTCTTACTCTCTCTACATCATCGCTGGTACTCTCCTCATACTGGTACTCTCATCACTGCTACTACTCTCCTCTTCACTCTACTACTCTCTTCACTGGTGGTACTTTCCTCCTCACTCACCTCACTACTTTCTTCTTCCACTCGAAATTCCTCCTCACTGCTCACTCTCTAACACTTTAATTTCGTATCTTTTTTTATATACTTTCCCGTTAAACATCGCTATTAAACCCGAGTTTTGGTTAAACGCTTTCCCAGCCTTATACATCGATGGGTACGAATCGATCAGGCCCGTTTCCCGATCTAAGATTTCTACGCGTCTAGGGTGTGTTCTTATACGTTTCAACCTATCGTATTTTTCATCCTTACTCGTCACTTTCGGCGGTTGTTTCCAATTTTCCACAACCTCCAGAGTAAGCACGCCTTTCTCGACTAACCGCGAAATCATTTGCGGTTTGTTGAGATAAGAATGTCCACGAATATTGTGTTGTTTCATTAATTCTTTCAATTCTGGCAGCTTCATGTTTTATTTTTATAATGATAATATTATTTCTTAAGTTAGAACTTTTTTTCGAGTAGACGCTAGTACACCACGCTCATTTTCTGTCCATCGGATTGGAATTTTAACAACTTATCCGAAATTATAACCGCATAAGCTTGTGTCCCAGCAGCGACCGCCGCGTTAAAAATAGCTTTGATTTGGATATCTACGACCGACGATTTCAGTTTTTCCGACTGTTTACTAACGTCGAATACCATGAGCGGATATAGATCTTTATAGTCGGCTGGGGTGATGTTACTTTGCGTAATCAGTTGATCCATTCCGTAGAATTTTTCGCTAAACGTCGCCGCGTCTCTGTAAGCTCTCGAAAATTTCTGGTTGGGGAACGATAGGTCGTAGTCGACGGCTGGGTATCTCTCTTGATTCATCATCACGTACATGTTTTTGAGGTTGCAATGATCGAAGATCGATGGGTTATGTAATTGGTCGCCGCTGCGATCGGTTTGAAATCCGACGACTATCCACCTAGGTTTTTCCGGAGCCGTCTTGACGCTAAGACGCCAGCTAAAAGTAGTCGATTGAGGAACTGTTATAGTATCGCATTGACGCGCGCGATAGGCAACTGGTAGCGACGCTTTCGATTCGATAGTTTTATATAACTGCATCCTTTCCATATCCGACGGAGTAACGTGCGGCATAAACCACGAGATTTTACCGACGTCAACTTTTCCAGCATCGCGCATCTGCGCCTGCGAGTCTAAAAATCGCATCGTCGTCTGATTTGCGAACCAGCGTTAGCGTGTGCTTCAGTCCGTATACTATTTTATCGTAATCTTCGCAAAATCCGAAAATATGGCTAAGAGGCACGATAAAACTAAACGTTCCTTTAGTCGTCGGTTTTTGAATAAGATACGCTTGACGAGCCGCGAAACCCGCGTTATCCGCTATAACCGCGGTTGCACCAGTGTCTTTACACCATAATTGGTTAAGGCCTTGCGCTTTAGCGAAGTCGTCCGGATATTTCAGCAAACCCAGCATCGTCGTTGCTTGTCCCGGGTGATATATCGTTTCCATTTCTTGATTCGATAGGGAATACCCGATTTGACTGAAAAGATGCATAAGCCCGTTGTTGACGATGGCTACCGCGTTAGCATTAGCGTACGCGGTATCCATCTGCTGCTTTGATTAACCTACCTTCGATCAGCAAGTAAGACTCGGCGGGATGACAAAATAGATCTTGGGTTTCTATAGTTATGCGAATCTCACCGGCTGAGTTAAGATTCGTTCTAGCTACGGGTTCGTATTCGTGCCATTCATATTTTTCAATTCCTTCGTCGACTGACGAGGCTTCTGTAAAGTTTAGAATATCCGATTGCATTTTTAATTACCGAGGAGATTTTTTTATATAGTTATCGCGCGAGTTTCAATCCCGCTCCGTTGCTGTTGTTGTTGAGATGACGCACGAGATCTTGAATGGACACGGCATTCGAAGAAGAGCTTTTTCCGAGTCCGTAACCGGCTAATATATTATTAATATTAGTTCCAGCATTGCTACTACTAAGCCCCACGTCGTTACCGGTTAACCTCGCTAAGATAGCCGCATTCTCTCGCGTAAGTGCTGGTGGTGGTATCGTTTCAACCTTTTGATTTTCGACTGCGCGCGGTGACAGTACCGATGATGCTAAAAGTTTAGCGGCGGCTTTATCTACCAATCGCTTACCCGCCTCTACTGCGGTATTCTTTCCAACCTCTAGGGCCTTTTTACCCAACTCTTTCGCGGCATCTTTACCTACGCTTAGAGCGGTCGAGGCGACTCGGTTAGCAACGCCCGATGTAAAGAGCCTCTTGAAAACTCCGGTAATAGTATCGAATATTCCAGCTCCTCCTATAACGTGTTGTTTCTTATATCTTCTTTTAATAACGACTAGCATTTTTATAATTGTAACATTAAGTTTTTATACTGCTCGCTATCCATCACTCCTTGTCTTAACAGTTCATCGCATATACTTACTATTTCGTTTCTGACCCCCGTATTACCCGCCTGGAAACTAGCGATTCGTAAAGACAACATTTCTACTAACGCATTCGGGTCTTGCGGAATAACTACGACTCCTTCACCTGTTGAGGGCTTACCTTTCATCGCTTCCCATATCGGTTTAATAATTTTCCACTTTTCACCTCTAGACGATTTCGGTTTATTAGGATTGCTCGGTTCGATTCCTCATAGCATTCGTCGCGTGTAGAATCTCAGCGTAATCGTTGAGGTCGTTACCGTCGTATATCGACTCGTTCGGTTCCTTCATCGTCATCAATTCCCAGAGACCCGGAGTTCCGACGTAAGTCTTATCCTTAACCGTTATATCATCGCCTTCGATGGTAATAGGCGTGTCTCCGATATAAAATACTCCCCCTTCTTCAGAATGTATACCGAACGTCGTATCCGTCTAACTTTTCTTCGAAGCGTATTCTTGACAAGTACTTTGTGGCTATATCTCCTAATTCTAAAGTTCTAATATCTACGGGATTCATCCTCGTAAGCCTCTATCGAAGGATACTGCGGAAACTGAATAGCTTTTAACGACGACGATATCGACGCGGGAAGCGCTTGTAGAGCGTTAGACGTGGCTGCTGTGTTTTCATTAATAGTAGATAACAAAGCGTTTTGTTCTTTCGATATCGTCGATTGCGAGTCAACTATCGGCTTGTACAATTTTACTAATTCTTGCTGCATCCCTATATCACCTAATTTCTCATTTAGAAAGTTCTGTTGAATATTCTTCTTCGTCTTTAGAAAATCTGCGACGAATAAATCTCTTTTCGCCGGATCGGTAATCTTTAGAAATGACATTACGTTTTAAAATAATAGTATAATGTTTTAAAACGTAATTGATTTTACGTTTTACGTTTTACGTTTTTACGTTTTTACGTTTTACGTTTTACGTTTTACGTTTTTACCGATTTCTCACCCACGTTCTTAAACGACTCGGTCATAGTTTCTCGAATTCCAGGTTCTTTGTCTATACTAACTTTTGTCTCGCTTCTGATCTCTTCTTTCATTTCATTGAATTTCCCGAGTTCGTTTAGAATAAGCGAATATTCCTCATCTGAAATATAATCGTCTTCTAAGGCTTTCGAAACGTAGTCGCTTATCGTGTTAAGTTTTGCCTCGGCTAGCGTTTTGATCTGTCTATGCTTCTCCGCCTTTAGCGAGAGCTTTCTGTTGACAACACGCCCGACCGCGCTGAACACACCCGCTCCAACAGCCACTGCTTGTAGAGCCACAGCTACCGGTGCCGCGACTATCGTAGACAGAACCGCGATCGCCGAAGCTGTTGAACCTAACGCGACAAGAGCAGATATACCATCTACTACGTTAATAATCCTAACGCCTTTACGATACTTCATGTTTAGGACCGCTCTTTTATCACGTTCTGTTTCTATATCTTTTTGAATTTCAGCGATCTTCGCGAGTCGGTAAGCGTGAGCTTTTCCTTCAACAGCATCCGTTTTCATTACGATTGTTGTATTTCCTGGTGGCATCTTTTTTAATTCATCAATATAATTTTAAAATCATCACTCCTACTGCGAACGGTATGAGCGACGAAGCATAACGAATCTCCTTCGTTTATAACAACTTCCGAATCGGAATCGTTTAAAATTGTAATGACGATGTCTTCGGCATTTTTAGAAACAACATCGTCTTGTAGTCTGCAAGCGCTCTTGTATTTCCTGTTTGAGCTGCACTTTACACCATCCTCTTCTCATTCGAACGCCGAGTCCGAGCTCAAGCGTTTCAGTTTCTTTAGGATTAATCGTTATCGTTCGTTGAGTAAAAATCTCATATACTTGGCAGCCTGGGTGCTTTACGGGTTTGTGAGCCACTTCATTCTTAGGTAACCACTCTACCGGGTTTATTGGAAAGTTTTTCGAACGAACGGGTTTCGTACCAAACTTGTGTATCGGTCTTATCCAGTTTCGAGACATTTTATAAATAGGAGATAAAAGTTTTAAATTATAGCAACCACCCGAGAATCGGAATGTTTGAAAATGGAGAATTAGGTCCGAGTATAAGCCCTTTACCAGTTTTCATATACACAACCCTTTACCAGTTTTCATATAGAGACCATCTCCCTGACCATCTAATCCAGATCCCCTCCACGGTTTTAGGTAAAGACCTTCTCCTTGTTGAACTATCTTGGCGTTTCTATCTCCTCTTCTGATGTATATCACACCTCCGGATCCGCTAATTTTATCGATGATTTTCGAAGCAGCTGCAGAACCTAGACCGCTTAAAGCTCCAGTCGCGAGACCTGGTAGTACGCTGGAAAGAAGGAATTTACCAGCCGTTGCTAGAAACGGTAGAATAGCTCCGATGAATCCTCCTTCGACTTTGGCGTTATGAACTAACTGGGTTTTACTCATTTTGATCGTCACACCCTTCCCATTCTCATACGCTTTAATCATCTTGTTAATTTGCGCTTGAGTTAGAGCTAATACGTGTTCTCCCGACAGATCATCGTGAGATAGTCTAATACTCACACCGTCACACCCCGCTTCGAGCGCTCTTTTAATTTTGTCTTTTTGTCCTTCCGAAATATTAACTTTTATATTCGTGTACCGACTCATTTTATATATAACTAAGATAAACTTTTAATAGTACTCACACTTCTCTGATGTGAAATCTAATCGACAATTCCTCTCCTCTAAGGTTAACCAACTTTCCATTTTGGTCGGTAAGCTTCGTTTCCATCGATGAAATCGTGCTCAGCGTGACTGGAAGATACACTAAATTAGTGGGTACTTCGATAATCTTATAACCCGGTCCTACGTTAGGAAAAAACGAATATATCACGTTCGCCATCGATCCGTTGGTATACGAAGCACCGATTATATCGCTCGTCACTCTCAAACTGGTTACGTTTATTATGTTTACTATTTGTTCGGATTCGTTATATCCATCCGAATATACCCAGCGATTGAAACCTAGGACCGTTCTAATCGAGTTGTCCGACATAAAATCAACTTTATAATTCGGCGCAATAGTTAGCACCGACTTTAACGTATTACTATTTGGTTCTATCGAAATATTAGGTTGTGCGTCGGCATCATCAATGTCCGTTATCTTTCATAACTCTCTGCAGGTAATCGTTTATATCCGTAATTTCATAACACCCTTCAGGGACGTTTACATTGACCCACGTATCACCCCCATCGGGTGAATATCTCAAGTGGTTGTTTGTAGCGTCAATATTCGGAAAAGAAAAATAAGTTTCTAGATTAAGAAGAGACATTTCATACTTTTTACCCGCGTCCAGTTCGATTAGCGGATTAAACTGAGTTCTAATCTTCGCACTCTTTTTACTCAACAAAATATAAAAAGACGATTTAGGGCTCGTGTTACGTTCCACTTTTTCCATGATAGTCGACAGCTTTTCGAGAGCAGATTCCATTCTTTTTATATAATGAGATTATTATTTTATATTACGCCGGTATGTAGAATTCATCGAACCCACATCGATACTTTCCTTTGTCAGCGCCACTAGTTGAATCGATTACTAGGAATCCATGCGGACGTTTCCAAACAGTTTTGCATAGGTTCCTAAATTCTTCCATTAGGCATGTCTTCTTCGCCTACATGATCGTGATAGATATGATTAATATTTTTTAGGTCTTGAGGAAATAAACAGATAAAATTTGCGTTCTCTCTTATGGTTTGCCGAGGCAGTTTGAAATAATTTTGTGCGAGATAAAAACAATCTACGTTACTATGTCTTCCTCTGATGTAGTACGATTCACATTTGTTCTGCTTTTCTAACTGAAGGTCGTCAAAGATCATCAAGTTCTTCTTCTCACGGTTCAAATCCCTCGGATCTGGCACGTCTTCGGAACTTTCAAAGAACTGGCAGTTCATATCGGTTTTCTCGGTACAAATTTTAGCCAATTCCTCAACGAAAAACGCCGGCGATACGTTAAGCCTCATAATCTCGTCTTTACTGTCGAATAGTGCAACGATTGCTTCTTTCGGTAATTTTTCTTCGAACGCTTTCTTAAGTATCTTATACTCCGGTTGAAAGAGAGATCTTCCGAATACCTGTAGGTTATCGTAGTCTAACCATTCGGGTCTTAAGAGTAAATTCAGTAGTAAAGTCGTCTTACCACAGCCAGACTTTCCTACGATTAAACCTCGTATACTTCTAGGTAATAGCGGGCTGTTTAATCTTTTCGATGCATTTTCGTTCCACGATAAATCCTTAACTTCCATAGTCATTTTAAATATAAATGTTTTTGTATTTAAAATAACGATGTATTGCGTAAAGTGTAAGAGAAAAACCGAAACGAAAGATATTCAGAACGTCGTCAGTAAAAATAATAGGCCTATGCTTCGAGGCGTATGCGCTGTATGTGGAACTACTAAAACTCAATTCGTGAAAGCAGCACAAGGTGGTGATCTAGTCAGTGCTCTAAATTCAGTTACAAGCGGCATTAAGCTACCGTGGGCTAAATTCCCAGGAGAGATGCATTTACCAGGCCATCAGTTTACGGGACCAGGAACTAGACTAGATTTGCGGTTGAATCCTGATGGACTCCGAAAGAGTGGTCTAAACCCGTTGATAGGGTCGATAATGCTGCGTATATTCACGATTTAGCTTACAATCAATACTCCGATACGGCTAATAGGAATGTAGCTGATAGAGCTATGATTAATGCTTTGAATAATATTCCAAATCCAAGCTTACGAGAACGAATAGAGAGGACTATAGTTAAACCTATATTATCAGCTAAATCGAGTTTGGGATTAGGTTTAAAAAAAGCTTGAAATGGACTGACCAACTAGCGGATGAATTACATAAACCCGTAGTAAGGCATTTTAGAAAACGGAAGGTGTACGTCGGTGGGATAGATGACATTTGGGCAGCTGATCTGATCGATATGCAGGCGTTCGCTAAAGATAACGATGGCGTGAAATATCTGTTAACGGTTATAGATGTATTTTCAAAGTACGGTTGGATCGTGCCACTACATGATAAGAGCGGAAAATCTACAGCTAGTGGTTTCTTGAAAATATTAAAGAGCGGAAGAAAACCGGGTAAAGTATGGGTTGATAAAGGAAAAGAATTTTATAATAAGGATGTACAGAATTTAGTTGAGTTATATTCTACTGAAAATGAGGAGAAATCCTGTGTAGTTGAGAGATGGAATCGAACGATGAGGGATAAAATGTTTAAGTATTTTACAGCTAATTCAACTCGAAGATATATCGATATATTAGGCGAAATGGTTAGTAATTATAATAACGCGAGACATTCTTCTATAAAAATGACTCCCACTAAAGCGAGCCTGAAAATTAATGAAAAGACTGTATGGATGAACTTGTACGGTGATGAAATTTCAGAACCCATTAAGCCTATGTTCTCGGTAGGTGATAAAGTTAGAATAACGAAGAAAAAGACTACATTTGAAAAAGGATACACGCCGAGATGGACTGAAGAGGTGTTTACCGTGTCTGGAGTTCAATACACAGATCCTCCAACCTATAAGATTAAAGATTATAACGGAGAAGAAATTCAGGGCTCATTCTACGAGCAAGAGCTACAGAAGACGACTCAAGAAATATTTAGAATAGAAAAGATTATCAGGAAACGTGGAAAGAAATCTTTAGTTAAATGGCTTGGTTATCCCGAGTCCTTTAATTCGTGGGTTGATAACAAGTCATAACTTGACCACATCCCTGCCCGTGGTACTGTCAAGCCCAAGTAGCCATCTTTTTTTATGACACAGTTTCGTTAAGTTGTAACCAGCCATTGCTAGATAGTTACAGTCCCCAATCTTGTAAAAGGGATGGCGACACCAATCATCTTTTTGTTACGACGCTAAGCAGAAACTACACAGATTGCTAGGATGATTTCAATCGTCAGAGTACACTATGAGATAAGATCGAACTCAACGACTCTAAGATAAGATCGAACTCAACGACACTGGCAGACACAAGATGTCGCTATTAAACTATATACAACCAATAGTTTTACGATTAAGAATCTTAACAATGTAACTGTTTCTTTTCCATGACCAAGAATCTGTGCGAAATCAGGAGCTACGTTGACTTGTTCAGACAACTTTAAATAGATTTTCACCGACGCTATTCACCTTGAATGATGTCATCGAGACCCGGTGAAAATACCACCAGCCACAACTGTCACATACGTTGATGTGAAGGCCGCGTTTAAATAGGACACTGGTACTCAGTTTTTAGCGCAAAGCTATACGCAGACAACCTTACAAGTTTTTGTAATGTAGCCTACATACTTACAGAAATCTGTGCTGCACGCAATGAGAATTACCCAGTTAAACACTGGATACTACTAATAATGCTCTGATGTGTTCAACACCTTTAAACAGGGCTAAAGCTATTGTATATAAATATACATAATTGTCCAATTGAAGCTTGTGTCATGCAACTGGCCAATGTCTGGATATAAAAGTTCATACTCTCGGATATGCATTAGATGTGTGTGCGCGTGTGTGTGCGTGTGTGTGTAAATGTGTTAGTGAGCGTGTGTGTGTGTGTGCGTGTGTGCGTGCGTGTGTGTGCGTGTGTGTGTGGTGTGTGTGTGTAAATGTGTTAGTGAGCGTGTGTGTGCGCGTGTAAGTGTGTGTGAGGTTGTGTGCATATATGTGTGCTAGATATAGACATACGCGATATCAGCGTTTTTCAATATAATAGCTTACATGTATAAACTCCATATACCGTACAACGTCTTGCTCATAGTTTCCAGAAATGAAGGCCCAACAAAGTAACTTTAATGAATTCTCATGAACAATTCCACCTCTACTACTGTTTCAGGGTCTTCCTCTCTTTTCTCTAGACCGTGTCTTCTGTCTCTGCCCCTCGAACAAGGACTGCTATGGCCCCAACCTTTCCCACTCTTTACCCTCGAAGATTTGGTTTTGGTCTTTCTCTCATCTTGAAGACTCTTTTTTGTTCCATTGGCGCTGTCACCGTGTGACCCTGAGAGCGCCCCTGAATGGCTTTTTCTTCAAAAAGTGCGTATAAGAAATTTTCAAATGCAATACAATACATAGATTAGAGGATTACATGTTGCGTGTGAAAAATCAAGATGAACTCAATAATAATATTATATCAATATATAAAATTTAAAATTATTTGAAATGACCAAAAACAATCTCGCTGCACCAGTAGACACCTTTATTCACGAAAGTTTCAGCATCAGACTACCATACGTATATTATATATGCTATATTAAAATATAGATTTAATAATAATTTACTGACGCTGTTAATTATAATAGAATAGAATATTCTTCATTGTAGGACCAATTACAAACCGCATTTCGGCTAACATAAAATGTTCAAAGGGTTGTTCTCTCTATTTTGTGCATTCTATAAATTGTATGTTCACATGTTATTTAACATGAATGTTATTTATCTTTGATAAATCATCCTAATTAGGCCTATAAAGGTTTGTATGGTGAGACAGTCTGCCCATGATATTTCTCGATCATGGGCAGGAAAGCGTAGACCATGTCCAGTAGGTTCTCAATCTTTTGGGCGGAATCATGTCATGTAAGACATTTCCTTCGTTTCTCTGCACAGCTGAGAATAGGTGATAGTCCGCATTTAGGCATTGCTGCTCTATGGTTAGAATGTCTGAGGGGAGGTATTGCCCTTTGATTAGACATCGCAGCACCACTCCTAGCGCCTCGCAGTCTTTCTTTTTTTCAAGCATACATTTGTTACCATTCCATGTGTTAAAACTGCTTATTATGTATGAACACTCTGTCGTGTTATGAATTTTATGACAAACAAAATATACAATTTAAATTTTAACGCATGACTGAAAATACCGGTTGTCATTCCAAAGCTCAGTAACCAATCACTCGAGGACCAGGACCGTGCACCACAGTTTGAATAGCAATGGTCTAATAAAATCGTAATATAATTAGTAGCATTAAGTGTTTAACGACTTTTCTTATGGAACTCAGGGCAATTGACGTCGACCTTAAATACATATCAATTTCACGAATCTCGTATCAAGCTAGCGTTCGAACGAAAATGTCGATCATATATCGACGCTTAAAAGCTATTTAAAGGTGTCTAAGTAGATCGCAATATTAGCAAGTTAGAAATTATTTTAAAGTATTTTGGTATATCGTAACATTATTATTAGTTAATACATACATATGTGTGTATATATATATATATAAAGTTATACGATATGCACACATATGTAACGCCCGATGAAGCGACTGAGCCTCTTCTTTAAGCTTGCTGTATCTATCCATCTACTCGCTATACTAGCTATATTCACATTGGAGGAATTTGGTGTTAGTTCATGGGGGCTAAAGCATACCTTCACCCCTCACCTCCCGCAGCTGCAAAGCGACACTCCCTTTAAGACGGAGGGGATTTGGGGGCGATTGGAACCCACAAATGCATTTTGAGCATACGTGGTACTAATTTCGGCCTTCTGGTGAGACGATTTGGAAGCAGTTTACTGCTTTAAAATACAAAATAGCCTTACATTGAAGACTGCGACTAGTCGACTACTCTAATACATTAATTTATTAATAGAACAGACGTACTAAGTGTGAATGTGTTTAAACAGCTGGACGGTCTGCTTGAGTTTTTATCGAAAACCAGTACAAACTCAATTTTTATTCAAACTCAACAGTTGACAATTGCAATTATATGATAATTATAAGTTTACGAGAACTGTCCTCATTGAACTTTAGTTGTTACACAGACATAACGATGACTTCAGTGGATCGTGGGTTGCGTCTGTTATCCGACTTACCGACTCTAATGTGAACTGCAGTCCTTGGCTGCTCCGTTTAAACGTCACCGGTTTCCATGGCGACCGCTACAAAGGCATGGGTGTTAGTGATGGTGGAATACTTACCCTCTTTGACATAGCTGCGCTCTGCTAAGTGCTGTCAGATGACGTCGTTTTGCATACTGTTCCTCCGCCGCCTCTACATCCAGTCCATGGAGCCCTCTAGCGTCGACTTTTTCTCAGCATTGGATTGGTGGCACAAATGCGGTTCACAGAGTGAGCAGAGACGAGCACCTCAGAATGAAGTGCTCGTGAAGATAGCAGGAGAGAAGAACAATTATAATAAGAATGCGATTTCTTACTGTAACATAAATTATTGTTGAGGAAGTGCTACTCCTGTCGTTAAAGTAAAGGATCTGATCGATATGCAGGCTTTCGCTAAAGATAACGATGGCGTGAAATACTTATTAACGGTTATAGATGTATTTTCAAAGTATGGTTGGATCGTGCCACTACATGATAAGAGCGGAAAATCTACAGCTAGTGGTTTCTTGAAAATATTAGAGAGCGGAAGAAAACCGGGCAAAGTATGGGTAGATAAAGGAAAAGAATTTTATAATAAGGATGTACAGAATTTAGTTGAGTTATATTCTACTGAAAATGAAGAGAAATCCTGTGTAGTAGAGAGATGGAATCGAACGATGAGGGAGAGAATGTTTAAGTACTTTACAGCTAATTCAACTAGAAGATATATCGATATATTAGGCGAAATGGTTAGTAATTATAATGAAACTAGACATTCTTCTATTAAAATGACGCCTGCTAAAGCGAGCCTGAAAATTAATGAAAAGACTGTATGGATGAACTTGTACGGTGATGAAATTTCAGAACCCATTAAGCCTATGTTCTCGGTAGGTGATAAAGTTAGAATAACGAAGAAAAAAGACTACATTTGAAAAAGGATATACGCCGAGATGGACTGAAGAGGTGTTTACAGTGTCTGAAGTTCAATACACAGATCCTCCAACCTATAAGATTAAAGATTATAACGGAGAAGAAATTCAAGGCTCATTCTACGAGCAAGAGCTACAGAAGACGACTCAAGAAATATTTAGAATAGAAAAGATTATCAGGAAACGTGGAAAGAAATCTTTAGTTAAATGGCTTGGTTATCCTGAGTCTTTTAATTCGTGGGTTGATTATGAAGACTTGACGACTGTGTGAGTTTTTTAATCCTTTTGCTTTTGGTTTAAACCTGCTAAGAGGGTGGGCCTACGGCCTATTTTATGCTCGTGTACGGCTGTGTATGGCGAATTTGGGCGATATTAACCAAGGAATTGGTTCGTTCACGAGTGGAAAGACAGGAATCGAACCTAGGAAAGGTGTAAATCGCCAGTTTGCGTCAGCTTGCTACACTTATTACTACTACTGGTGGTGGTGGTGGTGGTGGTGGTAGTGATGCCCAAAAAATGTTACCCATCGAAATCAACGGTCTTTGAATGAATAGGATATCGTTCAGACATGAAAATTAATAGTAATAATGCTAATCTACTTAAACACCTTTAAATTTCTATTGAATTACTCAATATATATTGTTTTTTCTGTCGTTCAGTCGAGTTAAATTAAACTTCGTTGCGTGACAAAATAAGACTTAATGAAGTAATCGGTCAAATGTTGTAAATTACTATTGCAAAATATTGATGTCTGTTTGTCGGTTCCATGGAGTAATGGTGTAAGTGTTAGTGCTAAAATGTCTTTAACGATGTTGGAATAAATAGTCGTCAGTGCAACTATTGAAATAGAATATTAAATAGTTCCTGTATTTTAATCGCGTTAATCGTCTAACGAAATTAACGCGTAAATCGCGTGCGTTAGCTGCGAATAATGAACAGTCCTAATTTAAAGGTGCATAATGTTTGTGAAATTATCATAATTTGATGTAATGTTACGATAATAACGGCAGATGTTGTCATAAGATGTCACTACACTGAAGAATAATAAATAATCGCTTCAAAATTCAAAAATAGATTTAGAATCTAATGTCATCATTGTATTTATATGATTGAGAATCTCTGATTTATTGAGAATTTGTATTAAGAATGTTTTTCGGTTTTAATATTTATTGTGTGAGACAACTGTTGCGAAATATTGTTTAATTTGAATCAAACCATTTTATAACAACACATAATTGTGTATCATATACAGTGTCAGATGTGTTACTTCATGCCATTAAGCAATGAATATTCTTGTATGGTAATATTGCAAAGTTCTGCGTAGACAAATTTTAATGGTGTCTCTATGATGCTATAAGTGTCTCGTTTTCTTTACGTTGGTTATCTTTTTAGATCCTTAGATAGCTGTAATAATTATGTCAAAAAAAAAATCTTTGTCGGCGGAAACGGTGTATGTTGTCATAAGCTGCCTTTAAACTCTGGATCCAATCCATCGTAAGATCCGTTGCGCATCTCATCCTCTATAGGCTACTTACTTTTCACTGCATAGCATACAAGTCATAACTTGACCACATCCCTGCCCGTGGTACTGTCAAACCCAAGTAGCCATCTTTTTTATGACACAGTTTCGTTAAATTGTAACCAGCCATTGCTAGATAGTTACAGTCCCCAATCTGTAAAAAGGATGGCGACACCAATCATCTTTTTGTTACGACGCTAAACAGAAACTACACAGATTGCTAGGATGATTTCAATCGTCAGAGTACACTATGAGATAAGATCGAACTCAACGACTCTAAGATAAGATCGAACTCAACGACACTGGCAGCCACAAGCTGTCGCTATTAAACTATAATACTACCAATAGTTTTACGATTACGAATCATGACAATGTAACTGTTTCTTTTCCATGTCCAAGAATCTGTGCAAAATCAGAAGCTACGTTGACTTGTTCAGACAACTTTAAATAGATTTTCACCGACACTATTCACCTTGAATGATGTCATCGAGACCCGGAGATTGTAACACCTGCCGCATCTGTCACATACGTTGATTTGAAGGCCGCGTTTAAATAGGACACTGGTATCCAGTTTTTTGCGCAAAGCTATACGTAGACAACCTTACAAGTTTTTGTAATGTAGCCTACATACTTACAGAAATCTGTGCTGCACGCAATGAGAATTACCCAGTTAAACACTGGATACTACTAATAATGCTCTGATGTGTTCAACACCTTTAAACAGGGCTAAAGCTATTGTATATAAATATACATAATTGTCCAATTGAAGCTTGTGTCATGCAACTGGCCAATGTCTGGATATAAAAGTTCATACTCTCGGATATGCATTAGATGTGTGTGCGCGTGTGTGTGCGTGTGTGTGTAAATGTGTTAGTGAGCGTGTGTGTGTGTGTGCGTGTGTGCGTGCGTGTGTGTGCGTGTGTGTGTGGTGTGTGTGTGTAAATGTGTTAGTGAGCGTGTGTGTGCGCGTGTAAGTGTGTGTGAGGTTGTGTGCATATATGTGTGCTAGATATAGACATACGCGATATCAGCGTTTTTCAATATAATAGCTTACATGTATAAACTCCATATACCGTACAACGTCTTGCTCATAGTTTCCAGAAATGAGCAACCAAAGTAACTTTGTGTTCTCATGAGCAATTCCACCTCTACTGTTTCAATTCGTCCTCTCCGCTCTCTAGACCGTCTTCATCTCTGCCCCTCGAACAAGGACTGCTATGGCCCAACCTTTCCCACTCTTTACCCTCGAAGATTTGGTTTTGGTCTTTCTCTCATCTTGAAGACTCTTTTTGTTCCATTGGCGCTGTCACCGTGTCACGATGAGAGCGCCCCTGAATGGCTTATACTGTAAAAGGCGTTTAAGAAATTTTCAAATGCAATACAATACATAGATTAGAGGATTACATGTTGCGTGTGAAAAATCAAGATGAACTCAATAATAATATTATATCAATATATAAAATTTAAAATTATTTGAAATGACCAAAAACAATCTCGCTGCACCAGTAGACACCTTTATTCACGAAAGTTTCAGCATCAGACTACCATACGTATATTATATATGCTATATTAAAATATAGATTTAATAATAATTTACTGACGCTGTTAATTATAATAGAATAGAATATTCTTCATTGTAGGACCAATTACAAACCGCATTTCGGCTAACATAAAATGTTCAAAGGGTTGTTCTCTCTATTTTGTGCATTCTATAAATTGTATGTTCACATGTTATTTAACATGAATGTTATTTATCTTTGATAAATCATCCTAATTAGGCCTATAAAGGTTTGTATGGTGAGACAGTCTGCCCATGATATTTCTCGATCATGGGCAGGAAAGCGTAGACCATGTCCAGTAGGCTATGTCTTATGGGCGGGAACGTGTCATGTAAGACATGTCCTTCGTTTCTCTGCACAGCTGAGAATAGGTGATAATCCGCATTTAGGGATTGCTTCTCTATGGTTAGAATGCCCTTCGATTAGACGCCGCAGCAACACTTCTAGAGCCTCGCGGTCTTTCTTTTTTTCAAGCATACATTTGTTACTTTTCCATGTGTTAAAACTGCTTATTATGTATGAATACTCTGTCGTGTTATGATTTTTATGTTTGACATCGTATACAATTTAAATTTTAATTAAGTGCCATAAAAAAGTGATCCCGGTTGTCATTCCAAAGCTCAGTAACCAATCACTCGAGGACCAGGACCGTGCACCACAGTTTGAATAGCAATGGTCTAATAAAATCGTAATATAATTAGTAGCATTAAGTGTTTAACGACTTCTTATGGAACTCAGGGCAATTGACGTCGACCTTAAATACATATCAATTTCACGAATCTCGTATCAAGCTAGCGTTCGAACGAAAATGTCGATCATATATCGACGCTTAAAAGCTATTTAAAGGTGTCTAAGTAGATCGCAATATTAGCAAGTTAGAAATTATTTTAAAGTATTTTGGTATATCGTAACATTATTATTAGTTAATACATACATATGTGTGTATATATATATATATAAAGTTATACGATATGCACACATATGTAACGCCCGATGAAGCGACTGAGCCTCTTCTTTAAGCTTGCTGTATCTATCCATCTACTCGCTATACTAGCTATATTCACATTGGAGGAATTTGGTGTTAGTTCATGGGGGCTAAAGCATACCTTCACCCCTCACCTCCCGCAGCTGCAAAGCGACACTCCCTTTAAGACGGAGGGGATTTGGGGGCGATTGGAACCCACAAATGCATTTTGAGCATACGTGGTACTAATTTCGGCCTTCTGGTGAGACGATTTGGAAGCAGTTTACTGCTTTAAAATACAAAATAGCCTTACATTGAAGACTGCGACTAGTCGACTACTCTAATACATTAATTTATTAATAGAACAGACGTACTAAGTGTGAATGTGTTTAAACAGCTGGACGGTCTGCTTGAGTTTTTATCGAAAACCAGTACAAACTCAATTTTTATTCAAACTCAACAGTTGACAATTGCAATTATATGATAATTATAAGTTTACGAGAACTGTCCTCATTGAACTTTAGTTGTTACACAGACATAACGATGACTTCAGTGGATCGTGGGTTGCGTCTGTTATCCGACTTACCGACTCTAATGTGAACTGCAGTCCTTGGCTGCTCCGTTTAAACGTCACCGGTTTCCATGGCGACCGCTACAAAGGCATGGGTGTTAGTGATGGTGGAATACTTACCCTCTTTGACATAGCTGCGCTCTGCTAAGTGCTGTCAGATGACGTCGTTTTGCATACTGTTCCTCCGCCGCCTCTACATCCAGTCCATGGAGCCCTCTAGCGTCGACTTTTTCTCAGCATTGGATTGGTGGCACAAATGCGGTTCACAGAGTGAGCAGAGACGAGCACCTCAGAATGAAGTGCTCGTGAAGATAGCAGGAGAGAAGAACAATTATAATAAGAATGCGATTTCTTACTGTAACATAAATTATCGCGGAAGTGCTACCCCTGTCGTTAAAGTAAAGGGAAGTTAGTGTACACCCATTTTTCAAGCGTTGGACAATAATAATAATATTTAATTATCCATGGCAATGCTCAACTTTTGACTGATTCAGTGATCGCGCTCTAGCCGTTACGTACCAGTCCGATGCCTGGATAAAGAATGAGGGCGACGAAAACGACCCTAATATCCATCAGATGTTGGTTAACACAGATTACTACTGCAGCTGCAGTCTGGCACTGCCAGTCCGATGCCAAAGCCTTGGACTACTACTATTACTACTACTTACCGCTACTTGCTTTAAAAGGTGTCTAAAGTATTTACAGAGGTCATCTTTATGTCCATCTATTGCACAGTTCGTGACTTAACTTCCCTTAGGCGCTTCTTTTTATCCTCAGTCAAATGACGACAGCTTTTTGTGCGTTCAATAACTTAAGTAAGTAAGTAAGTAAGTATATCCTTTATTGAAAAACCAACTGCTAACCGCATTTTGGTGTACAAAGATCATAAAATATAAAAAATTAAGTATAAAGCATCCGTGTGACAAATGTTTTACGAGATAGAGAGTTTGCCTTAGGTATTATTCTATTGTGGGTTCTGGGGCGTAGCGAGTATGAAACAGTTTTCACGGGTGCACTGCAGATCACTTCCGGAATATTTCGAGCATTTTTCATTTAAGAAACGCTACCTAAAGCTAAGCGCAAATTACCAGCTTATTCACGAGTGCGGCGTCACGTCAGAGGGGTTGACCAGAGATAATGTCAAGTCAAGGTCCAGGTCCGATTACCAGGATACCTGGAAGAGAAGGAGGAAGAGGTGACATTTCACATGGAAAGAGAGTCCTTCGTGAAAATAGCTCTGGAATTTTTGAGTAATATTATTATGGTATGATTTTTCAGTAATATTATGTAATTACCCGTTAAACCATTTGCTTAACGAAGGGTGTTACCGTCCATTGCGACCTGTCTAACACATGCAAGAAATCCACAGTGATATCATCAACAACCTGATCGATAGTGCAGTTGCAAGCGCGATGGACTGTTAACCGAATGGTCCGGGGTTCAAATCCCCGCCGAAATTCTGTTAGTATTCCTTTCTCGGTTAATATTCAGATTATGCAATTGGTTGTATGGGCTGTAGGCTAACTATTTTGTGATCAATACTGTTTTGTTCTGTTCAATTGTGTTAAGCTTTTGGACACCTTTAAAAAGCTTCCAGTCTAAGCTATAAATAGCTCCAACGCCTTCGGTCGATTTGATATCTTAGGAGGTGTAGAGTGCTCATTATGCCATTTTGTCCGAGATCCCACCTGCATCCCCTATTATCAGCTATGATCAGTATGCTGATCGTACACTATCGGTGGGAAGGATGAAACGGCGACGGAGAGGACTATAATGCCGATGTTATGAAATGAAGTCGTTAGCAATTCATTCCCATAACTGCCACATGGTTGGCTTAAGGAACTGCTCGTCTTCTTCTTGTATTTCCTAGCAGTGGAACCAAATAGGTTCCTTCAAATTATTCCCTTTCTCGCCAAATATCCAGATTATGCGATTACTTGTAGTGGCTGTAACTATTTTGTGATCAAAAGGTATGTCTTCGTTTCAATTCTGTTCAGTTAGGACACCTTTAAAAAGATTAAATCCAGGCTATAAATTGGTCCAACGCCTTCCGTCGATTGGATGCTTCCCAATTCTTATCTGTGTTCAGATACCAGAAACTATAAGCCACATCATACTCGTTTATAAAGTGCAGGTTATTTCACATTAATATTACTAAGAAACAAAATCGATTTTTCGCATTCACTTGGTTAGTCTGTTGTGTTCTACTAATTTCTCAAGCAGCCACAAGATGTCGTTAAAAACTAATTAATATTGTATCCAGAAAGTTTTTATGCCAAAATAATCTTTGTCGGCGGCTACGGCCTATGTTGTCATAAGCTGCCGTTAAACTGTGGATTCAATCAGTTAACAGTACTGTTGTATCATACACACTTCCGAGAGCAGCCTCAAGATGTCGTTAAGAGCTAGCAATATCACTACTTGTAGTCAAATCTTCGTCATAGACTCAAAAAGTTTATTAATTTTTATTTGTTTGCATATATTGTGAATGTCAGTACCGACAGTATTATTGCAGTCAATGTAGCACAAAGCAATTGAGGGCATGTGTTAATATCGAGATCAATTCGGTTACTTCAGAGTGCTTCCTTAAACACCCATTGTTCGGCTTCTTAGAACGCTTAAATTCGTTGTAGCTTTTGGTGAGCCAATCCGGTGATCTATAATAGGGGATAAGCGTATGCTATAATTATACGAACAGAACAGTTCAGAATAATTTTCAGTCGACGAAAACAGCATTTGCTGCCTCAGGATGTCGTTGCAATCTGGATCCTAAGTATAGGTCAAAGCGCTCTGTTTAAACACCTTTGATTTTGTCCTTTAAGTCAAAGCAGAAGAGGAGCTTCTCATTCAATTCATTGATGTATATATAAATTAATTTGTGTTTATTTGTTTGAATGTATTAATCTTGCCATGTACAGTGCTGTGCGTTTGCTAGTGCTTCTCAATAAAGGATATACTTACTTACTTACTTACTTATTTCTGTATTATACCATACAATATATATATGTTCATTCGTGATATACGCAGAATTAGGCGTTATGTGCCCATGTCTGCAAGAATATCTCTGGTAAATGCATTGGTTTCCAGTCGCCTAGACTATTGTAACTCACTTCTTACTGGTATCAATAAATCAAACATACTGAAGCTGCAGAGGGTTCAGAACTCTTTGGCTAGAGCCATAACTAATACATCCAAATATGAACATATAACCCCTCTGCCTAAATCTCTGCATTGGCTTCCTGTTCATGAAAGAATTCGTTTCAAACTGGGGCTCATAGTTTATAAAACTTTGAACTCTGTTCTTATTCCTCTGACTTATCATTATTCAATGAGGTCATCTGATTGTCTTTGTCTGGTCATACCTAAATCAAGAACTGTTCTCGGTGAACGAGCTTCTTCGGTTGCTGGGCCTGCCTTTTGGAACTCTCTTCCTGTATCTGTGCGCTGTGCTCAGTCGCTTGTGTCGTTTCGTTCTCGGCTGAAAACTTTCCTCTTTCAAATTGCTTATCCACCTTAGGCTGCCTCTCTGTCTCTACGGACTGATCTTCTGGATGTTGACCTGATTACGGATTGTTTTGATGCGCCAGCGGTTGATGCCTTGTGCATTAGACACCGGCGCAATAGAAGTTGCTAATTACATTACATTACATTACAAGCAGTCAGAATTGTTGAAAATACAGTAATTACACGCGTATTTTGACAACATGACTAAGAAATGCTTCCTTGCTCTGATGCTATACAAATAAACTGTTTGCCCTAGATCAGTTTGTTTAAGATCTTTATTTTCGCTCTATGACTAGCCCTAACTCTACCTTCCTTGGGTTCTCCTGATATACAATAACTTCTCCCATTCAATTCTCTGCTTGACAAGTGCTTGTATATAATTATAAACTTGTTTGTTTGAATGTATTAATCTTGCCATGTACAGTGCTGTGCGTTTTCTAGTGCTTCTCAATAAAGAATATTCTTACTTTACTTACGTGTGATATTCGCCCTTTAACCCTCAATGGTTCCTTGGGGTGCAATCTGCACCCCCTGGCCGTTTCTATGGCTCCTCACGTGTTATTATTAAAATGTCAGCAGTTATCTTCTAGGACATTGTATAAGTGCACCATTTTTTCCTATATAGTCGTGCATAAAACGATAAAAAAAAGAGTTGACGTCAATTTTTGCCAGCACAGGTTCATCGGGGGTGCAATTTGCACCCCCAAATTATGACGTTGATATGATACACAAATTCAGGTAATTGGTACTAATTACTGCAATAGTTTGTTATGTTATTATATCTTAGAACACTTCCTGATATTACTATTAGTTTGACCTTTTTAGAAGTCAGCCATTTTGATTTGCTTACATTTCAAGTATTAGAAAATAAATAACACCATGGCTAGGTATTCCACAGCTGAAGCTCTCCGACTGATCATGGAAGAGGATACAGAAGTTGATGAAGACAGTGTAGCTGAAGGTGATGCCGATGATAGTGAAGATGGAGATTGTTTGCCTGAAGTTGGTACTGCCTCTGATAACGAAGATCATGTGTCCGAGGAATTCGACGAATCAGAAGATGTCAGTGCGTCTGACGAAGAGCAGGTAAATGAACCATACTACACGGAATACAAGAGGAAGAGGTCGTGTAAGAGCTGGTACTGCAAGAGGAATTACAAGAGGACTCTGGAGAATTCGAAGAAGGAACTGAGATACAAGCTAAAGTGAAGAAGCAACAGGGACGTTGTCATCTGTGCCCGCGCGAGTTTGACAGGAAGACGCGCAAATTCTAAGTGCTGTAGGCCTGCTTGTCCGGCACACTCTGTCAAATGTACTGTGTGACAAATGTATGTAGCCTAACTGAAAGATTTAGATATGTCATTTGGTGAAAACATTGAACAGTATGTTTATATATAATACATTGTATTCGATTACCGGTAGACAGAGCATATCCTTGATTTATATTCTCAAACAAATAGGGGGTGCAGTTTGAACCCCAAGGACCGGGAACGAAACTTCCTGACATGGACCCATTGAGGGTTAAACACCACCGTATTTTCCGTTTCAAAGATAAACTGACCGTACATTAAAGATCGCACGACTTCTGCTTTCCGGTTTTGCTCCAACATTTTAATTTTCCAAGATAACAATAACCCGCTATTGAAAATATAGTAAAAATAAAAATCAAATTATGCACACAGAAACTTGCACAGGAACGACGAGTACTAACAAACTAGCCTAGTGTACACCGCCATTTTAATCGAAAATTGTTCTTCTTGCCTACGAGTTCGCCCAACACAACTGTATTCATTTAAGTCCAATCTCGGCCTAACACGTTTGGCTTCGGCATCAACTCACGCATAAACTGATGGTAAATTCGATAAATTTATACCTAAAAACTGCGTTTGTTATTAAAATTTAATCGCAATTAAATATTTAATCGCGTTAATCGTCCAACGAATTTAACTCGTTAAACGTGTGCGCTTAAACTGCGAAATAATGTTTGTGAAATTATTGTTATTTGATGTATGGCTATGATAATAACGGCAGATGTTGCTTAGTGTCATTACTCTGAGCAATAATAAATACTCGCTTCAAAATTAAAAAATAGAGCAAGAATCTAATATTGTTAATATAATTATAAGAATCTCTAATTCACTGGATATGTTTATTAAGAATGTTTTTTGCTTTTAATATTTTATGTGTGGGACAGTTGTTGCGGAGTATTGTTTAATTTGCCTCAAACCAATAGACAGTGTCACAACTATTACTTCATGCCATTAAACAATGAATATTTGTGGTGACATTGTAAGGCTCAGCTTAGACACCTTTTATTGGTGACTTTTGTATGCTATAAGTATCTCGTTTTCTTTGCCTTATAAAATCTCGTTTTCTTTGCCTTATAAAATCAACTGAGCTGTAATATGCCAAAAATAATCTTTGCCGGCGGCAACGGCCAATGTTGTCATAAGCTGCCGTTAAACTGGGGAACCTTATAAAATCTGCTTTGATGTCGGCTGCATCTTCATTGCATCTTATATATAAAGCAAAGCTGTCCTTCCGTGACACTGCTAAAGGCTCCGAAACGTAATGGTCTAGAGTTATGAAAATTGTACAACCCGTTTTTAAAAGCAGGCGTAGTTTAACGCGACTATTTTCAGCTCGCAGTTTACTTTAAATGCCGATATATATAGACATTTTAGACATTTTTCAACCATAAGGTCCTAACCCCTACCTGAATACCGACGGCCATTTCTCTGACGTCACATGCAAATGACGTCACATGCAAAACAGGAGCTTTTGTCAAATAACACGGCTTCGCCTCGAAAAATTTCGAGCGATAATGGAACATCGCCGAGCTCAACGAGGTAATAGAACAACGGCCGAACTTCGTCTATTATATTTATCCCGGGGAACAAATAATACGCCTCTAATCGAAAATAGGTTATAGAAAACGGCCGAGTCTATTATAATTATTTAGCCCGGGGAACAAATAATAATGTTCTTAAATATTTGAAGCCCATCATCAAATATAGTAAGTACGTAAGTAGCCTTTATTTGCAGCCGTTACAAATACGCCTGGGGAAAACCCGGGCGAACGCCGGGTAAAAACTGCTAGTTGTATATAATCATAACTTCACCACATACTATGATAGTGCCAATCCAAAGCCCAAACATGGAGGACGGTGACCCTAGTAGTCATTTTTTTACAACACAGTGTCGTTAAATTGCAACTAGCTATGCTAAATAGTTACAGTCCCCAACCTGAAAAAAGGAGGGTGACACCAATCATCGTTTTGTTACAAAACAGTGTCGCTAAACAGAAACTACACAGATTGCTAAGATGATTTCAATCGTCTGCGTACTTTATATAAGATGAAGTCGAACTTAACGACTCTGGCAGACACAAGATGTCGCTATTAAACTACAATACTACCAATAGTTTTACGACAACGAATTATAACAATGTAACTGTTTCTTTTCCATGTCCAAGAATCTGTGCGAAATCAGGAGCTACGTTGACTTGTTCAAAGAACTTTAAATAGATTTTGACCGACGCTATTCACCATGAATGTGGGGCGCGGTGGTGTGGAGGTATGTTCGGTGCCTTGCAGCCGGAGGGTTGCGGGTTCGAATCCACCTCAAGGGGGTATATTTGGTGCCTTGCAGCCGGAGGGTTGCAGGTTCGAATCCACCTCAAGCCGCCGCGTAGAGACCCTGGGCAAGTCCTTCACTCGCAATTGCTCATGCGCTTCGGCGTGAAACTCCGATTCAGTGTCCGCGCTGTATCCGGGAGCGCCTCTGAGTAGAAATCTTGAAGGGGCGCTATATAAATATCTGAAATGAATGAAATGAAATGAATGAATGAATAACGTGCATCGAGACCCAGAGATAGTAACACCTGCGACATCTCTGGATCGGTTACGTTGATTTGAAGGTCGCTGGCATCCTGCTTCTAACGTAACGCTATGCGTTGACATCCTTACAAGTGTTTGTAATATTATTATTATACTTGAGGAGATCTGAAACCCAGGCAATGAGAATTTCCCAGGTAAACATTGGATACTGCTAATAATCTTCAGATCTTCTAATGCACCCTTGAATAGGGTTAAATCTATCATATATAAATAATTATACATTTTCGTTGATTTGCTAACTTCACCAAGGCAAAATTAGCTACAGTTTATTAAGCTAAGTAAGTAAGTAAGTATATTCTTTATTGAACCAGTTGCAATCCACATTCTGGTGTACATACATCATACATAATAAACAATCAATAGTCAATATGAATAAAGCATTCTAACTAACTAACTAGCCTATGCACTTCATTTTGGAACATATTGATCGATTTACTGACGATTAGTAGTAGTTTCAGTTTTCCGACACTGTGTGATAACAAAGATCATTAGCGTCGCCCTCCTCCTTTATTCAGGCGTGGACTGGCACTATCAGAAAGCGAAGTTAAGGACTGAAATAAGAACCTTGAATTGTATTCGGACAGATAGATCTATAGAGGGAATGTAGAGATGTGAGAGAATCGAGCAAGACGAGCAATCCGTCTATAGCAGCAGCATTAAGTACTGACTGTAGAGGAGCTAGGCCAACCTTAGGGAGACCAACAAGGAGAGAATTACGGTAGTCTATTCGAGAGCAGACGAAAGCGTGGACAATTGAGGTAAAGGTCGAAGTATCAGTTTAACGACACTCTGTGATCACAGAGATCATTAGCGTCTCCCTCCGCCATCCAGGCTCGGGACTGGAACTATTCTGGTACGAACAAAGATGGGGTGTTAGTGTGTCGAATTATAATATATATATATATTATATATATATATACATTACATATATATATTGTGACAGTGATAACTGCTCAAAAACTGTTTCCTATCGACGCCAACGGTTTTGGATGCGAAAACATATCGTTTAGCGCTAAATACTACTGAATGGGCAATCTGGTAGGGGCGCTATAACAAGTGTTCAAATACAATACAATACAATACAATACAAAAAGGTTAATCTGCTTAGACACCTCTAAATTGGTCTTTAATAAAGCTATATAAACTGTTTTCTGCTTCCGTTCAATTATAATAGGTTCGTCATTATTATATTTCTTTTGACAAAACTAAGACTAATAAAATGGCTACTAAGTAATCGGTCCAAAGGTATATTATACTACCATTGCATCATATTAATAAGCAAAAACCCTAAGAGAATAATTATGTTCAAATGATGCCAGTACCAAGCGCGCCCTCCTCCTTTATCAAGGCTTTGGATCTGCACGACCAGTCCAGAGCTGGACAATGGAGGAGGGAGAGACTTTTCATACATATATGTATATATAATATATTATGTTATAGCACAGCGTCATTAACTAACCAAGCTATGTATAGAGAATCTTATACTTCATTGAAAACTGTTCAAAACCTGCCCCCTATCAGAGTCAAAGGCCTTTGGTGCAATAAGATGCCGTTAAACATTCAATGCTACTAATAATTTTACAATCTGCTTAGACACCTTTAAAATCATCCTTAGTGACTCTATATATTCGGTTTTCTGTCGTGACATGTCTTTCTTAAACGACACGAAACAATACTAAAAAGCTAATAATTAATCGATCAAATACCGTAATTTACTACTGAAATATATATCTGTCCTTCCGTCCATCCATCTGTCCATCCGTCCGTCCCTCTGTATGTTCCCTGAGGTAATGGTGTTAGTGTTGGAATGTGTTATTGTTAGTGCGTGTAACAGAGTCGGAATAAGCAGTCAGGGTGACTATAATAATGCTATATAAATTGTTTTCTTCTTTCGTTCAATAGGTTCGTCCTTATTGCCGTTGACAAAAACTAAGACTAATAAAATGGCTACTAAGTAATCGGTCCAACGGTATATATTATACCATTGCATCATAATTATTAATGATCAAAAACCCTAAGAGAATAATTATGTTCAAATGATGCCAGTACCAAGCGCGTTCTCCTCCTTTATCAAGGCTTTGGATCGGCAGGACCGGTCCAGAGCTGGACAATGGAGGAGGGAGAGACTTTTCATACATATATGTATATATAATATATTATGTTATAGCACAGCGTCATTAACTAACCAAGCTATGTATAGAGAATCTTATACTTCAGTGAAAACTGTTCAAAAACTGCCCCCTATCAGAGTCAAAGGCCTTTGGTGCAATAAGATGCCGTTAAACACCAAAATAATGTAACTAATAATTTTAACAATATGCTTAGACACCTTTAAAATCATCTTTAATGACTGTATATATTCTGTTTTCTGTCTCTCTCTTACGTTAATCGGGACATTGTCTTTCTTAAACGACACGAAACAAGACTAAAACGCTAAAAAGCAATCGATTAAATAGCGTAATAATTTACTTCTGACAAATATGTCTGTCTGTCCGTTCGTCCTTCCGTCCATCCGTCCGTCCCTCTGCATGTTCCCTGAGGTAATGGTGTTAGTGTTGGAATGTGTTATTGTTAGTGCGTGTAACAGAGTCGGAATAAGCAGTCAGGGTGACTATTTAAATAGAATAGCAAATATTACCTGTAGGAAACTATTTAACTAGTATTTAAAATTGTAAATAGCGGTGGGATAATATTATTAGAAATACCAAATGTCTATTTAAAAACTATTTAGCTATTACCGGTTTGAGTTGCAGATAAACTGTTTAGAAACCGTGCAATTTTCTACTTGTTAATTTTAGTAACTGCATCACCCGTATAAGGATTCCTTTCCTTATAATATTGACTAGGTGCTGTTTGGGGGAAGTGCCAGCGATTGCATAGGTTACCAATAGTTAAATAACATCTTCTGGCATCAAAGGTCGTTAACGTCGATAGAAAACTGTTTCTGCGGCTTTAAAGTTGATCTTGTGTTGGAATAGCGATTGAACGAAACATTTCGAATTGGCGTCAGTTGAATACCAAGTCCTTTGACGCTGACCTTGTCTAGATGCTGTTGAGGGAGATAGCGGTTGCTTAGGTTAAACGCAATTTATGTTTAAATTACACTAACCTCCATCACCGTTTCTGCCCCACATTAGCCGCCTGACTGTCTGACTGCCTGCCTGACCCTTTGAATCTTGACCTGGAACCGATTTTTACGCCCCTACCCTGCTATCGACATTGTCTTGACTGAGCGCCTGTGAAAAAGCTGGTTCCAGCGACTTCGCTTTTTGGGTGCGGTAGAAATTTCGAGGTTGCGATTACGAAAACGTCAATAGACAAATGTTTTTAGCGGTTCTTCCATAGCAATAGCGATTTGAACGAAAATTTCGAACATATAGCGTCGGACGAACGCTATTTAAGGGTGTTTATGATCCAGTGCATCTCAAACTTTCTGATGCTGCCGACTGCAACTTGCTATAGCAGCCTTACGGTGGACCGGTGCTTTTCAACATCAGCTTACATTTTAATATGTTATATTTAAGGTTAGATTTCATAATTATTTATGGTCACAGTTTATTACAACCATACTTTCGTTAACGTTGCGTATTTGAAACTGTTTATACATGTGTAGTGTTCTATTTTTCATTTTTCACGCTGTGCACAATGCAATATTTTTATTTGAGTACGATCGAAATTATTATTCCTGTCATCATTCCGAGACCCTGTAACCAATCACTCGCGGATCGGTAACGTAATTCGAACCACAAATCGTAATATAATTAGTAGCATCAAGTGTTTAACGACGTATATATATATATATATATATTTATATATATTCTAAGGCCGTTAACGTCGACCTCACCTTACGACCCACTTTAGAAAATTTATAGTCCAATCATTGGTTGGTTAGTTATTTCTTTCATCTTTTTGATGCATTTCAGTTCATTTTCGTGTAGTGTTTTCATCAGTTTTCTTTCTCTCTTTTTCCGTCTTGGATTCCATTTCTGATAGGATATTGAGGTCTTTAAAGTTTTTGACGTATTTAAGTTCATCTTCGAATAACGTAAGAAACGTTAATCACATTGCACGAAAGCTTAAACAAAATATATACTGTAGTTAAATACTAATATAGAGGTGTCTAGAGATACTGGAACATTCATTTATTCATGCATTACGAAGTTTTATATAGCATCCCTTCAAGTTTACTACTCAGAAGCGCTCCCGACCCCAACACGGCTGAAAAGGACAGTTTTGAGACAAGTATGGAAAGATCCCGAGTGGATTCTGGGTTGCAAGCGCAGCATCAAAGGAAGCCCGTTCCATAATTAGTAGTATTTAAATAAGTAAGAAAATAATTAGCCTAAGGGTAAGTATTTTTATTGAATACATCTGTTTAACGACTGGAACATTATTAGTAGTTTTAAGTAAGTAAGTAAATAATTAAGGGTAAGTATATTCTTTTTGAATACATCTGTTTAACGACATCTTATTGTATGACGTCGATAGGTACACATAATATGTATACATACTATTATTATTATTATACATAATATTCATCGGTATGTAGTCCTCCTCCAGGTTTCGGTCCACATAGGCCTAAGAGATAACGGAACGGAGATTATCCTTACAGACATACATCATCTTCATTTGCATTTGATACCAGTCTCAAGCGCGCCCTTCTACTCTATCAAGCCTTTGGATCGGTAGTACCAGTCCCTAGCCTGGATAATGGAGGAGGGAAAAGCATATCATATTTGTTATAACACAGCGTTATTTAACAGTAACTAACTGAGCAGTGTTTAGAGAAACTCATTTAACAGTGAGAAATGCTCGAAAACTGCTTTCTATCGACATCAACGGCCTTCGATAGCCTACAATTAGATGTCGTAAAACACAAAATAGTGCTGAAAATGTTCATCTGCTGAGACATCTTTAATTGGTGTATAATAAATCTATAAATAGTCTCTTTCCTTCTTTCGTTTAATAGGAATAGCTCGTATATTTATTATGGGAACAAAGTAAAGACTAAATCGAAA
Organism: Aporrectodea caliginosa; assembly: GCA_020284085.1. Lineage (NCBI taxonomy): Eukaryota > Metazoa > Annelida > Clitellata > Crassiclitellata > Lumbricidae > Aporrectodea > Aporrectodea caliginosa. The sequence continues at coordinate 646,544 of JACEVL010000231.1, read as the reverse complement.
CTAACGGAGTTATTTACAATTGAAATTAATTGTTCTCAGTCCGTCTATTAATCCGAAGATAGCTGTATTATGGTTGGTGCTGTGTGTGTGTGTGTGTGTGTGTGTTGTGTGTGCGTGTGCGTGTGCGTCTGTGTGTTTGTGTGTGCGTGTGCGTGTGCGTGTGCGTGTGCGTCTGTGTGTTTGTGTGTGCGTGTGCGTGTGCGTGTGCGTGTGCGTCTGTGTGTTTGTGTGATCATCAAGTACAGGTCTTCTAGTTGAGCCACGATGCAGAACAGTTATGGGCTCTCGTGCATTCCACGCCTCTGCTGCAAAGGAATGGCATCGACTATCACTTTCTCTTCGTAGCTCAACTTCACTTCCTTCCTTCAAAAAGCGGCTCAAAACTCACTACTTCTCCTTGGCTTTCAAGGATTTAGAAATCTAAGTGCATCTTCATCTGGCGGCTGACTATCTGCGCCTCAGATTCACATTTCGGTGTGACCTTGCGCGCGTTACAAATTTATTTAATAATAATAATAATGGAGAAGGAAAAATCATATCATATTTGCTATAACACAGCGTTATTCAACTGTAACTAACTGAGCGTGAAACTCATTTAACAGTGTGAAATGCTCGAAAACTGTCAACGACTTTCGATACAATTAGATGTCGTAAAACACAAAATATTGCTAAAAATGTTCATCTTCTTAGACACCTTTAATTGGTGTTTAACGAATTTATAAATATTCTGTTCCCATCTCTAGTTCAATTGGATGTTTGCAGAGTGCAGTATATAATCTTGTTAAAATCATTAATAAAGGAAAAATACTATAATTATTGTCATAAATATTAGTATCAGATCAAATCTATTACAAACATATAGTTGAACACATTCCTTATGATTAAAATACCAATAAACACAAAATATGTGTGATTAATGGTCATTTCATTATTTCATTGCATTTTCTAATGATATTACATTGTTTCATAGGAAAATGTTTAATGAAATGTTTAATTAAGTATTCTGTCATGTAAATAATTGTTAACATGCATTCTTGTAAATAGATGTATGTTAAAATAAAATGTGTATATAATACATGTATATATATTACACATCTGTGCTGAATTTCTGTTTGCAAATAGCATTACATGTTATTTTAGAAAACTTAAAGAAGTACTGTTAATAACTTTGTAAACATATTTGAAAAGAGCTAAAATAGCCAAAAAAGAGCTGATATAGCCAAAAAAGAGCTGATATAGCCAAAAAGAGCTGAAATAGCCACCAAAAAAAAAAACAAAAAGGAGAAAAAGGAAAAAAAAGAGAAAAAAGATGTTAAAAAAGAATTACAATAAAAAGAGCCAATGGGCCAAACATAACGGAGATACAATACTTTAATATGTATCAAATCAAATAATATGTATCTATCAAATATTGTTAATATTGTTAATAAGATTGAGGAGAAAACAGTTATTAACATTATACGGAAATGATCTTAATCCGTCAGAAACTTTAAATACGTCTACATCTTATCAGAAACGGAATCAAAGCCAAGAAAAGAAAAAGAAAACTGTTGATAGAAATTATATGAAAATGAACTTAAATCGTCAGAAACTTTAAATACGTCAGCATCTTATCAGAAACGGAATCAAAGACGAGAAAGGAGAAAGAACATTTGTGAGAACATTACAAGAAAATGAACGGAAATACATCAACAACTTTAAAGACGTCAACAGCCTTTGTAGCTATAGGATGTCGTTAAATATTGGATTATGTATGTAGTTCAATTGGAATATTTCTGTGTTATATTATAATTATTATGGGAACAAAGTAAAGACTAAATCGAAACTAACGGAGTTATTTACAATTGAAATTAATTGTTCTCAGTCCGTCTATTAATCCGAAGATAGCTGTATTATGGTTGGTGTTGTTAGCGTTTGTGTGTGTGGATGCGCGTTGTGTGTGTGCGTGCTTGTGTATGTGTGTCTCTGTGAGTCTGTGTGTGCCTGTGTGTGTGTCTGTGTGTGTGTGTGGTGTGTGGGTGTGTGTGTGTGTGTGTGTGTGTGTACGTGGGTTTGCATTTTTGTGTGCTCGATATTAACAGCGTTTTAAAACATTACTTACTTATATTATAAACAATATTTCCGGTACAAGATCTTGCTCATGGCTTCCATAACTCAGCAACGACGTGGTCCCAAGTACCTTTGTGATCTGGTGTGCAAGACCACCTAAGCTGTTTTTCTTCGTCCTCTCAGCTCTCTAGACCGCCTTCATCTCTTTGTCCCTCGGACAAGGACTGCTATGCCTCTGCTATTGTGGATGTTTGCTATTGGAATTACCTTTCCCGCTCTTTACACTCTAAGATTTGGGCTAGGGTTCACTCCGTCATCTGCCTGCTGCTTGAAGACTATCTTATTGTTTTGGAGCTGTCACGATGAGAGCGCCCTTTAATAGGTTATACAGCTGAAGACTTTTATAAATTTTCAAATGTAATATAGTACACTACATAAATTAGTGGCCTATATATAGCACGTAATAAATCAAGATAAACTCAATAATACATAAATATTAAATATATCAACACATTTTAATTTATATGAAATGACAACAGTCGATCTCGCTGCATAGTGGAAACCTTTATTAACAAATGTTTCACGTTATATAAAGCTATTAAAATCGCACCCATTACATCACCGACGAGTTTCCGCTTGCATCGCCTCCGCAACGATTCTCTCTGTTAGATTAGCAACATATGAACGATGCTGTGCCATAACGAAGATGATAAACGTTGCCCTCCATCTTTGTCCAAGCTTTGGACTTGCACCACCAGAGAGCAACAATTAAATTAAATTCAATGATTGTAGTAGTAGTTTCAAGTAGTTAACGAATTTTGAATTAATAAACGAAGACTGTTATTAAACCGTAGCAAGATTACAAGTCATAGTATAAACGGATGATTACAGGTTATTACAGGAATCGAATTTAACTGTATGGCAGCCATGCGAGACACCATCTCTCTTACTTCTCATTTTACCAACGACACCTGGCGAATGGATGGCTGAGTTGACCATTTTGGAAGGGTAGCGTGAATTCTTCCCGCGTTCATGCTGATCTTCTGCCCTTAATGCCGGAGTGCTGTCATCCACGTACCCCTCCCCAGTTTCCAGGCCTAGGACTAGCGCTACTAAAGAGTACGGGCAGTGGCGGAGTTGAAACCGCATGGGTTAGGTTATTAATAGTCTCCCGACGTATTAGTAGTATTTAAAACAATTTCCTTAAACACCTTTAAATAGTATTAAAGCGATTTTATATAAACAATCAATATGATAAATCTCTAAGTGAAGTTGAATTTTGCCCTGCCTGATATTAAGTACTACGAATAACGCTACTATCTGTTTAGACATCTCTAAATATAATTCGAATTTCCAACAGTTGCTAGGTATAGTGCCACTTTGAAGACTATAAATAGTATTGCGACGTAAAACCATCTTTGCTACGACACAGCGTCGCCACATCTGTGGATCGCATTCGCTGATTTGAAGGACGCGTTTAAATAGGACACCGGTATTCTGTTTTTAACGCAACGTTTTAAGTAGACACCTTTGAAAAGTTTTGTGTAATTATTTCAATCACTGAGTCTAAGCAATTTGAAGAAATCTATAATGCAAAGAATGAAAACAATGTAAATCTTAAATGTAAGCAATTAGAACATTAAATTCAAGGTCGCTACACTGGTTTGGAAGGCTACGACTGGCACTGCTAGGACTACATTGCTGAACTGTGCTTCCAGTTGGCACAATCTTCTGGTCGGCGGGCTCTCCGGTCTGCCTCGTGAAATGACTTGATTGTACCTTCGTTTCGAACCACCACCCGTGCTCGTCGGGACTTCTCGATTGCGGCGCCACGGATCTGGAATACTCTTCCGCCATCTGTGCGTGCCACTAATGTTGCATGTGGTTGACATGGCTTTCTCTCGACTCTTAAAGACGCACTTTTTCAAGCTGTTTGATGGCCACGTGTTGAGCGCTTCTGTGAGACTTTAAGTGGCGCTATATAAATGTCTTGTTACATTACATTACATTACATTACGCTATCCAGTTAAGCAATGGATACTACTAATAAAATTCGGATATATTGAGACACCTTTATATAGGTTTAAACCGATGTAATATATCTGAAATTTTCGTTCAATCCTAGGTCATTCAGCATATGGTTGAGCAACAGTCAGTATTTAAGATAAGGTCAAATCAACGGTTGAACCTAACTACTTAACTCCGCGCCTCTTCGTACTTTGGTAATGCCAGTCCAAAGCATGGTTAAAGAAGGAGGACATGTTGTCGCATATTGCGGTAGTGCTACTGCTGGCGTAAAAAGCAGAGAGTGGACTAACTTTTTTGAAGCCTTGAACAACATATATAATTATCCATGCCTGTTACACCTTCTAACTCAGTCTCTGCCTGTACTCTGGAAGCGCCAGTCCGAAGCCTGAATAAAGAAGGAGGGCGACGAAACTGCCCTTGCATCCTTAAGATGCTGTTAACACTGATAACTAATACTGTAGTCTGGCAGTAACAGTCTGAAACCTGGATAAAGATAGAAGGCGACTCTAATCATCTTTTGTTATAGCACCGCGTCGTTAAACAGCAACACACACACACACACACACACCCTCACTAACCAATGAATATGCAAAACTATCTTCAGGTCATCGAAGGAAATATTCGAAAAACAATCGAAAACGCTACGAAGAAAATATGTTCAAATGATACCAGCCCCAAGCGCGTTCTCCTTCTTTATCCAGGCTATGCAGCGGCAGTACCAGTACCAAGCTATTATAATGGAGGAGGGATATGTTAATCATAATGTTATAACACAGCGTCATTAACACAGTGGTAGCTGTTAAAATAACTGTTTTCTATCGACAGCAGCGGCCTTTGACGCAATCAAATGTCGATATGCATTAAATGCTACTAAAAATATTAATCTGCTTCGACACCTTTAAATTGCCGTTCTAACATTCTATATATGCTGCTTTCTTCTCTTTCAATCGGATCATTATAAGCTTCCGCTTTACGTAATAAACTAAGACTGACGTAATCAGGCAAATGGCATAAATTACTATAATTGCAACATATTACTGTATGTCAGTCAGTTTGTCCCTCCGTCTGCATATTGTCTGTTCCATGAGAAAATGGTGTTGCTGTGTTTTGATGTTAGTTTGTGTGTAACAGTGTTGGAATAAATAGTCAGGGTGACTATTTAAGTATAGAATAGTAAATAGCACATGTAGAAAACTGTTCGAATAGTACGGTATTTAAAATAGTAAATAGCAGTGTGCTAATTCAAATGTCACGTGATCATGTGTGTGTGTTTGTGTGTGTGTGTGTGTGTGTGTGTGTGTGTGTGTGTGTGTGTGTGTGTGTGTGTGTGTGTGTGTGTGTGTGTGTGTGTGTGTTTGTAAGTGGGCATGCATATGCGTGTGTTAGATATTATAGACCTACGTAATGACAGCGTTTATATATATATATATATATATATATATATATATATATATATATATATAGCTTACATGACTTGTATAAACGACATATCCGGTACAAGATCTTACACATGGTGTCCAGAACACAGCAAGGACGGCGCCCAAGTACCTTTGTGATCTGATGTGCAATAAAAGTTTACATTCAGAGGGTATAGGCCTATCACTAATCATAATATAGGAAAAGTAAAGCAGAAATAATTGATCCCTGAGGTATTCCATTTTCTAGTATAAATTTATCAGATAGCAGGCTCCAACTTTAACCTGGAAAGTTCTATTAGACAGAAAATTTTCTTCATAAAAGTTTCACGCTATATATGGCTATTAAAATCGCACCCATTACATCAATGTCGCCATTCCTTTTGCATCGCTCACGCAACGATTCATAATTGAACGATTCTGTCCCATAACGAAGATGATAAACGTCGCCCTCCTTCTTTGTCCAAGCTTTGGACTTGCGTCACCAGAGAGCAACAAATAAATTAAATTCGATGATTGTAGTACTAGTTTCAAGTATTTAACGATATCGGGTGGCTGCCAGAGCCTTTACCCTCTCAAAATCAATCAAATCAACTTTATTGTTCACCGCTTCAATTCAGTGTTTACATGTAAAGACAGATTTCTTCCATTCATTCATTCCAATTCATTCCAAAGATTTATATAGCGCCCCTTCAAGGTTACTACTCAGGAGCGCTCCCGACCCAACCACGGCTGAAAATGCAGTAACAATGGGTAATACCCTAAGGACTAAGGAACCTTAAGTTCCGCTAACAGGATAGCCCTATTGCTATGTCAATCAGTCTAGTCTATACAGTTGCTTATTTAGTTATTTTTATTACCCTACCTTTCTTCTATACCAAAATAATTAGTGATCCTGTTGATCAGGTTAATCCAAAGTTTAACATCTTTTGGCAACAAAGGTCGTTGACGTCGGCAGAAATTATATTGGCATAATACAACATTTTCTTTTTTATGATTTGGTAGTTGCTGTTTAACGACGCTGTGTCATAACAAAGATATATCGCGTCGCCCTCCTCTTTTATACCGGCTTCGGACCGGCACCACCAGTGGCGTACTAAGTGCGCTAATGTTGACCTAAACCTATATATATATATAAGGTGCTGTTGAAGCAGGTACTAGCCGAAAGATGTCGTTAAACTCACAATACAACGAAAAATTATACTATCAGCTAAAACACCTTTAATGAACTTTCAGCGGATGCTATATATATCTGACATTTTCAACCTATCCTTGTTTCATGATTAATCTTGAACCGTCCACTGATTAAAGTTTCATTGTATTAATATTATATGAACTCAGGTTAACGTAAGAGACCATGGCAGCCACATGGTATCAATAAACACCAGTGCGACCACTCTTCATTTTCTGCAATCCCAAGCTCATGCCAGAAAATCCCAAGATTGGCCAAAAGTGTACCAAAAAATCCAAAGACTCCGAAAATGAAAATTGTTTGGCTGAAATATGAAGTGCGTTTTAACAATCACAATTATTCACAAAAATGACTAGCTAAGGACTGGCAAAGAAGAAAACCTAAAGCATGAATTAACAAATTATGATGTTTACGTTACAATAAAAATAAAGTGTTTGATACTGTGCGAGTGTTTTCTTATCTTATTCGCTGCCACTGTTGAAAGGTACAGTAAAAACTAATCTGTCGACTTCAGCAAAAATCCCAAGATTGCATTTCAAAATTCCCAGATCCCAAGTCGACCCTCAAAATCCCATGGTCTTTGAAAAAATCCCAAGGAGTGGTCACACTGTTAAACACTGTACCAGAGCTATCTTTATCGGTATAGATGGCTCTGTAGTTATTCATTGTGCAGCGAAATCTTGTGGCTGCCAGGGCCCTTACATCTACAGCTTCTGATGCAAAGAAATCTTCATCTATAGGCGATTTAATTCCAACGTTAGGAGATTCAACCAGGTTTTGCAACATATATTTATGCATTAAGTCGTTGGCATCGGAAGGAAAATTCTTTTGTGCAGTTCTCAGCTACATGGCTCGTTAAACGTCTATAATGAGTACAGAATGTCAAGAACTCTCTATTGAAGGAAAATGTGAAGCATATAATCTTAAGAGATCCTAAGCAGATCACAACATTATTAGCGTTGGTTAGGTTAGTCGTTTTTAACGAAGCTCTGCCTTGGGAAAGATGAGTGCATGGGCGTATTTGGGGGGGGATGCGGGTTCAAACCCCCCCTTCAAATAAGTTTCCGATATTTTTATATGCTTTAACATGTAAAATAACAAAAAACTTAATTTTTGCGACCATCTCCAATGGAAATCCCCTCCCCGAAATCTTAAAACCCCCTCCGAAATTTTTGTGGCTGACGCCCATGGATGAGTGGCGTCATCCTCCTTCTTCATCCGGGCTTGTGACCGGCACCAACAGAGTAGCGTCAGTGGCGGTGTCAAGTCCGTTGACGCTGACCTTATCCACTGTGCTATTGAGGGAGGTGGGAGCGATTGCTTAGGTTAAACTCAATTTATAATAATGATTCCCATTACCTCCCTCATCGTTTCTGCTGCAAACACCATCCACCTTAGCCTGCCTGTCTCACCCTTTGAATCTTAACCTGGAAACAATTTTTACCCCCTCCCACCCGGTCATAGATTTAATCTTGACTGAGCACCTGTGATTTAGCTGGTTCCCGCGACTTAGCTTTTTGGGTGCTATAGAAATTTTGCGATTGCGAATACGATTGGGTTAGACACGAAAACGTCGATATGAAAATGTTTTCAGTACTGTTGTTTTATGACATTAACGATTGACGAAAAATTTCGAACATATATATATATCGCTTTCGTGGTAAGCTGTTTAAAGGTGTCTAATCCAGTGCATCTTAAACTTTCTACTATTGCGGACTGGAACTTGCTTTACCAGCCTTACGGCTTTTCAACAGCAGCTTACATTACATATGATGTTATAGTATAATTTAGATTTCATAATTATTTTGTTGTCACTGTTTTTTACGACCATACATTTGTTGACGTTAAATTATTTGAAATGACAACAAGCGACCTCGCTGCATCAGTGGACACCTTAATTTACAAAATATTTACGCTATAATTACGTAGCCACGGACATCGTAGTTATTACCTCACCGCACTTTTCCATTTGCATTGCGCCTGCAACGTTTCTGAATGTTAGCTTAGCAACATAATAATATGAACGAAGCTGTGCCATAACGAAGATTATAAACGTCGCCCTCCAGGCTTTGGACTTCCATCTGCCAATAGCAACAATTAAATGAAATCCGACGATTGTAGCAGTAGTTTCAAATGTTTAACGACATCTGGTGGCTCCTGGGTCCGATAATCTCAACCTCATTTTTCTCTTATACGAATTTAATAATCGTGTGGATTGGGTGAATCCAAAGTTTAGCATCTTTTGTCAACAAAGGACGTTGACGTAGGCAGATATTATACTGGCAGAATTCAGCCTTTTTAAATCAATCAAAATTTATATAGCGCCCCTTCGAGATCCCTACTCAGAGGCGCTCAAAAGGCGCTTTTTGACGGTTTGTCAGTTGCTGTTTAACGATGCTGGGTCATGAGAAAGATGACTTGCGTCGCCCTCCCCCTTTATCCCAACTTTGGACCGGCACCTTCAATAGCGTGCCAAGTTCGTTGACTTTGACCTTATCCCATACCTGTATATTCGCCAAAGCGTTACCTAATATTAGGCAACGTAGAGCTGTCCACTGATTAGTGTTTCATTATTTTAATATTATATGAAGTGAATTTGACGTTAACGGTCTTGGCAGCCACAAGATGTCGTTAAACACTGCACACTACCAGAGCCTTGTATATCGGTATAGATGGATCTGTCATTTATTCATTCTGTAACGACATCTTGTGGCTGCCAGGGCTCTCACATCGACCGCTTCTGACGCAGACTGTGCAGTGAACTTCCTATTCGAGGAAACTGTGAAGCATGTATATATTTAGAGATGTATAAGCGAATCATTACGTTATTAGCTTAGGTTGTTTTAGTTGCTACATTACGATGCTGTGTATATAAAAGATGAGTGACGTCGGTCGCCCTCCTCCTTTATCATGGCTTGTTACCAATCACTCGCGGACCGACAACGGACCACGGCCAACATTTTGAGTAGCAGTGGTCTAATTAAATCGCTATATAATTAGTAGCAGCAAGTGTTTAACGACGTCTTATAAATCTCAAGGTAGCTGACATCGACCTTGCCTTACGACCTGATTTCGAAAGGACCAGTTATTGATTGATTGGATATTTCATCGCGGCTAACATTAATTTTATAGTTAGCCTACTACTCACCGACGCTGTATCATAAATAGAAGACTAACGTCGCCCTTCTGCTTCATCGAGGCCATTTAATGTTGTTAATAAAATAATAGGATTAAGAATCTCTTATTCATTGGGGATGTTTATTAGGAAAGTTTCTCGCTTTTAATATTTAACTGTTGCGCAATTTTTTTAATTTGCATCAAACCATTTTAAAACAACATGTGTATCATAGCCGTTAAACAAGGCATATCTGTGGTGATACTGTAAGGCTCTGTTAAGACACCTTTTAATGACGCCTTTGGAGGGTATAAGTATCTCGTTTTCTTTGCATTGCTTAATCTTGTTTTTTTTAATGAAATCTTTGGTCTTCATTGCATAACTTCACCACATCCCTGCCTGTGGTAGTGACAATTCTAAGCCCAAAAATGGAGATAGGTGACGCTAGTCATCTTTGTTATGACACAGTGCCTTTAAACTGTAACTAACGATTCCTAGATAGTCCAGTCCCCAACGTGAAAAAGGAGGGCGACACCAAACATCCTTTTGTTACGACACAAAAGACATCAATTGCTATATCTCAGCTCATGAGAATAACATCTGCCACAACGTCATATGTGGATGGCTTATTTTGATTCGAAGGTCGCGTTTAAGTAAGTAAGTAAGTAAGTAAGTATATTCTTTATTAACCAATTGCTAATCGCACTTTGGTGTACAGACATCTTATAAACGCAGCTAAAAGTATAAAGTATCATGACAATAAACGTTTTTCGCATTAAGTAAGTTAGTGAACAATATCCCTTAATAAACCAACAGCACCTTGGTGCAAAATCATTATAGTCCCGCATATATATACCTAAGAAGTCAGCCAATGATGATTAGACCTTATATATCATCCTAGTGATAACATTTTTACGCATCAAATTATCTGCGGGAGGAATGATACGGTCATGAGCCCGGGGGCGGAGGGAATACTTAGAAGTTTTAATTGGGGGAAGCAATTCATGTAAAACATGCCCATTATCCACCAGGATCGATGAAAAAAGGCGGGAATCAGCCTTTATGCATAGTTGCTCAAAAGACAGGGAATCTCCAGGAAGATAGTGATAGCGGATCAAGCGACGCATCAAGACTTCAAACCTGTCTTTGTCACGCTGACCCACGAAACCCCACCAGGCGGGTGAGGCATACAGCATTCTTGCCAAGGTAGTGGCTCGCACAACGTCATACAGATGTAGACCACGCAGGCCATGGGCGACCAAAGTTCGTAAGGCGTAAAAGGATTGACGGGCCTGACAGCAAAGTCGTTGGATATGATTATCAAATCTTAAGTCATCAGAAATGGTTACTCCCAAGATCACCATACTGGTAACCCTAGCTAGACCTGGCGTGGTGCCTGGGGCAGTAAGGTTACCAAGGCGCACCCTCGGACGGTGAATTATCATTTCACTGGTTTTCTTTTGGTTCAGCTTCAGGTTACAGTCAGCAGCCCATCGGGAGATATGGTCCAATTCTAAAGTCACAGAAGCACTATTTGAGGAAGGGATCAAAAGGTAGCAGTCACCTGCATATTTGAGGAGCCTGTTTGCAGGGTTGGCTGCGTTAAGACTGGTTATTGCAGTAATGAAGTTCATAGGTCCAAAGCCCGAACCCTGGACCATGCTGGCATTTATTTCAATGTAAGTTGATATTTCTACCAAGAATTTCGTACAATGTAACAGTTGGCGACCATTAAGGAAAGCAATGATCCAATTATAGACATTGTCGGGAATTGGCAATTTCGCTAGTATGTTAGCCAGGTGTGCATGCCTGACAGTGTCAAAAGCTTTGGAAAAATCTAATGCTATCAATGGACGTAATCGTTCGAATTAAGCATCTCTTATTATATTATGGATAATCGAGATAAGGGCAGCAGTGGTGGATCCAGCAGGTCGGAAGGCTTACTGATCAGAATATATGCGGTTTTGCAGAGGATCAGTCAGGCTAAAAGACATGACATTTTTGCACACCTTTGAATAGCTTGCTTTCAACGCCATATATAACAAAAAAATACGCTTACATGCGACTATCACAATGGACCGTGCTTTTTTGTGAATGTTCTAGCAAACGCTGATCAGCGTTAATTAACAAATCTGTAACTTTTTCGCATGGTATTAACTTAACTCAAATTACTAATTACTGGAACTACTGGTTGCTAGTGAAACCATTGATTTGGATACAAGTCGAATTCCGCCGCTTGTGAGTTCAAACGCCCAGGATGGAATGATGGACGTTTTCACTTCTCTTCCAGCTGGTAAGTCAACTAGTCAGTCATTCAAGTAAGCAGTACAGAGGAGCTATATCAATGGACTGATCGAACCTCACAGTTCATTCTGATGTATAGCGCTATATTAGGTTTCCTTAGATAAATAGATTTATACATAATTATGCACATACATACATAAATACACACACATGTATGAAAACATACCAGCATACAAATGTACCTATGCACAGGTAGAAACATCATACACACTAAGGAATATATACATGTATTCATGTACACATAACATACTATCGATATGACGTTATAAAGCACAATAACAATATAATGTTCAAGGAATTTCTGAATGTGTGATGGCTGCCCTAGCCATCACACATGGTTTGAAGCAGCATCGTCCATCATTCAGCATGATCTTAATGTCATTCAGCATTGCCTCAAGGTTCTTCAGTATCGTCCCAAGGTCATTCAGCATTATCTCAAGGTCAATCAGCATCGTCTCAAGGTCATTTAACATCGTCCCAAGGTAATTCAGCATCGATCCTTAGTCTTTGCTGCACCAGCTCTTTGGAATGAACTCCCAAATTTGCTCATCCTCCTTTCTCGTCTGTTAATCTCACCTCTAATCCTGGTTGTCCCTCGCATGCGTGGTGCAACTGCTCAATCCAGAAGCTTTGCCTATGTCGGCCCCTCTACTTGGAACCATCTTCCGCATGAATTGCGTCTTGAGCTCCTTAGCCTTTCTCTTCCTCTGTTTCGGAAACGCCTGAAGACTATCTTATTTGTTAGAGCCCTGGGTCGGGAGCGCCTCTGAATCTCTGAGTGGCGCTATACAAATGTTCAATTACAATTAATCCGCTTCCACTCTTCTCTGCTTCTTTCCACTCACGACCCAAAATCAAACTCTTCAAGCTATCCCATTCCGATTCCACTCCTGCGCCAAAACGCGACCTCCATCATCACCTTTTCCACCGTAGCACCATGATGTCTCCTCGGCTTGACGTCCCGGATTCTGACCTGGCATCGAAACGGACAAAACAACATGACTATTGCGGACTTGATTTTAAATAGTGCAGGTGCATAAACTGGTCTGTCTGCCGCTGCTTTTGTGTGGCGCTGAGAACTTCGAAGATTACATTTACATCCATCGTCCTCCAACCAGCAGCATCTATCTGAGTCGCTTCCTCTTGTCCTCCTCTCCGTCACTTTACCCTCAATTACTTTTATCAAGAGTGAGTCTCGTCTTAGGATATGACTTATTCATTTTCTGTGTTGCTCCTTTATAGTAGCTATCGTATACAATTCTTTTTCAGCCCTTTCCAAAGCCTCCTCGTTTGTCATGTCTTCAATTCGACCAATTTTTTCGATGCCCCGCAAATTCCACATTGCGAAGGCTTCCAATATTACGACGTTCTCTTTTCACATGATACACGTTTATGACCCATATATAACCCACGAGATTACGGACCCGAGGTTACGATTACAGACATACATCAGTATGTTCATATGATACCAGTTACAACCGAGCCATCCTCCTTTATCCCGGCTTTAGATCGGTAGTACCAGTCCACAGCCTAGATAATGGAAGAGGGAGACAATTATCACATTTCTTCTAACACTTAGTCATTAACTTACCAAGCGATGTTTAGAGAAACTTATATAACATAGAGAATTTCTCAACAACTGTTTCCAATCGAAGTCAACCAATTGGAACGGATTTCAGTAATAACCTTGACTTGTAACCTTGAAGGGGTGCTATATAAATCTTCAAAATGAATGGATGAATGAATGATGTCGTTTAAACACTAAATACTTATAATAATGCTAATCTGCTTAGACACCTTTACATTGGTATCGAATGACTCAATATATGAATTGTTTTTTTCTGTCGTTCATTCGAGTTATACTGTTTTTCTTTCGCTCAGTCGAGTTAACTCCGCCACTGTTCGCACTCTGTATAAGATGTAAGTTTCTTATTATAACTTTTGGTCTTTAAAATAAGATCATTAATGGTATTGTGAAACTCTACTTCGACACCTTTAAATGGTGTATTTACGACGCTATAAGTTTCTAGTTTTCGTTGCCTTGTTTGTATCCTCTTTCCCAATGCTTTCTCTGCGTTGTATACATAACTCCGCCACCAACCTCCTTGTGGAAGTGCCAGTCCCAAGTTTGGAGAAAAGAGGACAACGCTAATCATCTTTGTTGGTACACAGTGTCGATAAACAGCAACTAACTAAAACCACTGTTACAGTATTCATTTATGTCATTAGACGACGTTAAGCTTTGGAATAATAATAATTTTAATATGTCCAAACAGATCACAACATTATTAAATATCACCATATAAAGTATGATAATATGATCTCTTTAGAAACCTGTAAATGCTATACAATTTCCATTTCGTACAATTGCCAAGTAGTGCCAGTCCCACGTAGACCTGGGAGTCACTTTGGTCCTCCAATCTGACCCCACTTGACCCTAAAGTGACTTGAGGTCGACTTGAAGTCGACAACTTGGAGTCAAAACGACTTGACCCGACTTGGCAGAAAAACAACCAACTTCCGACTTAAAGTCGACTTCTGACATGGTAATAACGATTACGTACGGCTAATAATACAAAAATGTCATGCCAATTTGCCTGGCAAGCATTAATTTCTTATACTAATGAGTAATGAGATCTCAACACCTGATGAATAAAATTGTTTATTAGGCCTATTTTAAGCTGTTTGTGTTTGTGCTTGAACAGTTTTGTAATGCTCTAATGGGTTAACAGAAGAATCTGCAGGGGACCGCGGACTGGTGGCACTGAATGGCGTGTTATAATGACACATTTTAATTCTGTTGTCATAATTATTTGGCCACTAACGTCATTGAAATAGCAATGCACGCGTATCATCCCACAGTACTACCACTCCACGACAATAAAGTCGATCATTGTCCAATACAACAGTTTTTCCGTCTGCAAACGACTAATGCAGTGCACCAAAGTAGCGCCAAACGATCGATTGATTAGTACGAGATCCAGATTTCTTTGCGTCGAATTCACTGACGACTAAAAGTTCATTGATTTGTGCGCGTTCAGCTCTTGATAAGGCAGACGTGCTAACATTTTTATTAACACTTCGATTTGCCAGTTTTATGAAACGTACGTGTGACGCTTTAACATATTATAATAACTCATGATATAGATAAATCGACACCGATAAAAAATAAGTAGGCCTAAGTAACTGCTTAGCCCAACCGCCGGAACCGGCTTTGATAATACAAAATAATATCGTAGTACCGTTCTGCGTTTGCGTTTTTGAATATCTCTTCTTAGTAAGTTCTTACTCTTTCAAATGAGATGAAAATCAACTTTTATCTTCAACACTTCAATTCAATGTACATCGTCAACATAAATCAACTATATTTCTTAACACTTCACTCTCAATATACAGCTCTATCTACTGTATTAAGACAACTGCATTATTCAAATCGACTGTAATCAGCAATTTCTAACCTTTCCCGCGCTAGTAGCACGTGCTCAGTACAAGCTATATTCATTCAGTCAATGTTCACATAAAGACAAGCGGCGCTGACCGCCCGCTCAACTAGATCATGTTTATATATACATAGGCCTGCATGTGTATTACCATGACACAACCCTAACACACTATACTACTAACTATAGGTCTTAAAAACGCTTGTTCACACTAAAAACACTATTATACAACTGCTTAAACGCCGCCGTGGCCTCACGATCATTAGTGTGGCGAGATAAATTTAGATTTATTTGTATCCCAAGTCGGTTTAAGTCGACTTGTGTAGAAAACAACTTGAGGTTACTTTTCAGTACAAATTCGACTTGGGGGTCAGTTGCGCTAAGCAGAAGCGACTCGACTCGACTTGGGATGCCCAAGTCGACTGGGGTCGACTTATTGGGGTCGACTCCCAGGTCTAGTCCCACGACTAAAGTTGGAGGGAGACGCAAATCATCTTTGTTACGACACAGTTTCAATAAAACTACAAACGTTGCTAGGATGATTTGAATCGTCAGGGTACTTTATAAGATATGATTTGAAGTCAACGGTGCTGGCAGCCTCAAGATGTCGTTATTAAACCATAATTTATTAGGCTATATACTACCAATTATTATAGTTTTATGATTACGAATCATAACAACACAACTATTTCTTTTCCATTTTCAAGAATTTGGAGGTAAGTTGAGCAGTTCAGACAAATTTAAATAGATTTTGACCGACGCTATTCACCTTATGTGGGTCTTGAGAAGGACCTTCTCACGGCACACGGAATACGAAAGGAACGTGGATTCAATCCAAGTAGGGTCCAAGACATGCGAGGTTTAACCTTAAACAACAAATCCAGACACGGCAATTATACCATCAGTCACTGAGGACCGTATACGTTGAATTGAAAGCCGCGTTTGACTCATTGGATAGGAAGGTTCTATGGCGTCTCATCCGGAATTGATCCAACACAGCCAAGATTGCTGATCTCATGTGTGCCTAGTATACCAACGTCTAAAGCTGGTTCAGGGCTAAACATCAGAGTGGTTTAGAATTGGCAGTGTATACAGATGGAGTGATCTGAGGTCTCCAGACCTTTGTGCGAACCCAGTGGACGAAACATTCTGCAGCCCTCATTCCATTGTGGCATGATGGGCGATGCTATCGGAAGGAGAGGTCTTTACCGATTAAAATTGTGACATGGTAGCCAGTTTGTTAAAGCGCTTGAGAATACCTGTTAAATAGCGTTTGACGCCATTACAGTTAATAACTGTCTCATCTGGCTGTCCATCCGTCCGTCAGTCTGTTCCCAGAGATAATGGTAGCCTAATAGTGTTGATGTGTATTTTTGTTAGTGCGTTTGTTACAGTGTTGGAATAAAATAGCCAGGGTGACTATTCAAATCGAATAGTAAATAGCACGTGTATGAAACTGTTTTTATAGTTTTTAAGATAGCAGATAGCTGTGAACTATTGCAAATACCAAATGTGTAATAGCAAAGATCATTAGTGTCGACCTCCTCCTGCATCCAGGCTTGGGACTGGCAATGTCAGAGTACGAACAGTCTAGGAGTTTCAGAGTACCCAATTGTTGCTATATATAATAGATGTGTACTTTTTGTCGTTAAAATAAGATTATCAATGGTATTGTGAGACTCTGCTTCGATACATTTAAATGGTGTCTTTACCAAGCGGCAACGATATATAAAGGGGGGATTACCCTGCGTAAATCCAGCATTACCACGTCGTTGTGCAATAGCAGCGTGAGTTGGCGAATTACTTTGTGTAAATACAGCGGTCTGATCTGGGGAATTACCCGGGCCTGCGTAAATCCAGCATTACCACGTCGTTGTGCAGTAGCAGCGTGAGTTGGCGAATTACTTTGCGTAAGTCATAACTGCTTCACGTTATTGTACATCGTGTGCAGTTTAAGGAGTAGCTATACTCGTTTAACTTGGATGTATCATTCATGTAGTGAAATCTAATTATATACATTGATAACATATGTATATATATATATGTGTATGTATGGTCTGTTGTTATATCGAGCGTTTAAGATTAATTTTCAACTCAGATGTGTTTCCGACTACAGTACGGAAGCTGAATTGGCGCTTCATAGCGTTCTTGTTATGTTTTGTAAGCGGAACAATAGGGGCGTGGCTTACCCTCCCTCCCTCCCCTCCCTCCTCCTCCTCCCTCCTCCCTGATATGGTGTCCGTGGTTACCTTACTACTCTTGACCATTTCTGACTAGAAGGCTTCAGGAAATAAGAAAATCTCCTTATCAGTTCTCAAGTTCTTAACATCACCCGGGTTTCTTGCCGGCTCATTCCCCATTACCGCGGTATTACCGCGAGAGTAAACCCCATTACCGCGGTATTACCGCAATTGTTGTCCCCATTACCGCGGTATTACAGCAATTGTTGTCCCCATTACCGCGGGATTTACCGCGGTTACCGCGGTTTACCCGCGATGAAATTCCCCATGTCACTCTCTAGTAACCATCCAAAAGATTACATTGACGATGTTCGGCAATCGCATCTTCTAGCATCTGATTGTAGAGTGCCTGACAGAGAGGTTTCTCCAGCACTGTATTCGTCTATCGTTATTACTCGTCTTTAGCGGCCACACGCATCAGAAACAGCCAACTATTGGCGGGATTCCCTTGGTTGAGTTTTACGTGTGCACAAGTTTTCTTGTTATTCTTGTTATTTATGCAATGTTTGTTATACAGATTAGCTTGTTTTTCTAAATGAACCTTAATATCAGCTTGGCTAGCGAAGAACTTCTTCCAATGCTACTAACAAAGGACGCTGCCAAATGCTCAGTTACCGGTACATCACAGCACACATTTTAATCGCTCATTATCAACTGTGTCTTTAATGCTTCATTGTCGTTTAATTTGGTTTTCCAAAAATTTAACAATCTTCAAACAATGCTCAGGTTCTACAAAGAAGTAAAGATGGAACCAAGAATTTCGAATGGATGTGGAGCTATTATCATAGTGACGAAATTTGGCTACGTTTGTTTTGGTTACACAGTAAATAGGCGATGATTTTCCCTTAACAGGCTCTTGGGCCGGTTAATGGACCAATGTCAAAGTCTTAGACACGGAGCCATTCATTGCGGTATTCAGTGTTTACTTCACAGTTTACACCGGTACTGAATGTTCCCTTAATAATCTTCGTTTATTGATTCAAACAGACATTAACGCAGTATGATTACAATTCGTAGTATTAACGGATGATCACAAGTTATTACATGAGTCGAATTTAACTGTTTGGCAGCCATTCAAGACACCCATCACGTCCTACTGGTCATTTTACCAACGCCATCTGGCGAATGAAAGGCTGAGTCGACCTTAAGGAGGGTATACCGAGAAGCGATCCCAGGATTCTCCTATTTTAACGAAAACTAGCCTGAGCATTGCATCAGGATCCTGGCATCAGGTCCTGCTTGGTAAGGGAGACATTTTCAGATTAGACTGTTTTACCACGTCGGCGTCGTCGTCATCTTCTGTGGCATGCAAATCTCTGGAGCGCTGTCGTTTCACAACTAGCTTCTGCCGTTTAAGTAGTAAGCCATTTATTGACAGAGCATCAAAGCATCATCAGTACAAATTCAAGAAAAAACAATTCCAGTAGATTAATGCACATATCAAAAGGTCAATCCAAAAGGGTCATATGGACCCGCTGCGGCTGGATCAACCTTTTTCTGGATAATATTTGGCAGTAGTAACAATGCAAGAAACAAAATGCATTGTGTGAGAGTATGACACACAAATCACAAATCAACGAACCAAACATAACTGAAAGTTTAAGTCTTAACATACAGAGTTTAAGTCTTAACATACAGAGATCAAGCAGTCTTTAAATTTTTTCTTAAACAGATTAAGGGTGGGAACTGGGAAGATGCTTAACATCATTGGGAATATTGTTCCAAATCGAAGGGCCAGAACATTTTATCGAAAACAATTTCATTCTAGTATGAGCAATGTCAGTACGGTAATTTAACAAGGTTCTAGTGTAATGATCATGCCGTTTGTCTTCAGGCCATGTGTTGTTGGAAATTCACTGGATACGCTCCGCTCTGCCCCTTCCCTTCGTACCTGCGCGTAGGCCCTATTAAATCTGAGCCTTCCCAGAGGCCGCGCACGTTTAGTGACAGCATGGGCGTATTCAGGAATTTGTTAGGGGTGAACATTTTTAAGGGGGGCAAAGCTTTGAATTTTTGACACGGGGAACTAACAAAGGTGCCGAAGGCAACCTATCAAGTCACCTTCAGCGCTTGCTTTCACGATTAAGGGGTCTGGCGCGGATTCCAACAGCCGCAGCACCTTTGGAAGCATTTGACATGATATGGAGCCTGCTTTAGTGTTCTGGGATCCGTTTTCAGCTATATCTCAATGTTTATTTCAAACACAAAACTGGTAAAAGTTTCAATGTTTTATATATTTTAAGTTTTCAAGTTATCTTGACTAGTTTGGATAAATAATAAAGCTGTGGAAAAAATCTTAGCCCTTCACTGTTAAAAACTAAGATGATAAATAATTTTTTTCAATATGTGCAATATCCAGGGGCAAATGCTCCCTTTCCACTTTCCGGACGCCCACGATTGGCAGTCCTATGTTCTAGTATAATAATTCTAATCTCATTCAACAGTGTAATTGTCACTCCACTGACCGATTCAAATTGTCAAACATGAACAGATTTTGTATAGATAACTCAGATTGAGCAACTTAACTAGCTTTTATTCTTAGAATCATACATTGCCACCTTTAAGCTAAATCAAACATTTTATATGCAATGAAATCTGTATAATAGTTATAAATCAACATTAATCAACCTCCAGGCTAAACAACCAATGTCATAGACCCTGAAATTACGATTTCAAAGCCCAGTAAAAATTAATAGTAATAATATTATTCAGAAATCAGAGGAAGAAGTGAAGTCTGATGATGTAAGTTGCGATTACGAAATGGAATTACCATTAACTTAAAACAAACCAGAAAGTTGTTGCATTGTGAGGTATTGCAATAACTAACAAAATAATAATATTTTTATTATATTCGTTTATTGGTCCAAAATCAGATAGACAGACCGCTATCAATTACATTACATAGGGCCTATGTACGTATAGAGAGTCTGAGAGCTATCGCCAAACCAGTCCAGGCAATGTCGTTGGATAGAGCATCAGAAACAAAAAGAAACAAAATGGTGTGACAAAGGGTAAACCTTAGAGCGGCTTTCTATTTAAACGGTGGCAATATTAATGTCTGCGGCTTTCAGCGAATAGTAGAATCCTTTCCAGTGGTACCAGTATATTCCTTTTTCAGATTGGAATGGTGGCACTCCTACGACCGCCCGCCTCCGCGATACAGTTGAGAGCAGTGCCCACTATTGTACAGATCATTGTCCGCGTCCTTTGTGCTGAACATCATGTTATTATGGTAGGTAGAAACATGAAAGTACATATTTAAAGCCCAGTTTAACTGACTTTTGAATTATAAGCCTAGACATAAATTAGCAGAAGAAGTGTATCAAGAGTCAGCTGATGAAATGGAATTACCGCTTAAACAAATCAGAAAGTTGTAGTGCTATGGCGTATTGTAATCATCAACCATAACTAATTGTTTAGAGCGAATTCGCTTCTCTAATTTACGGCGGCAATTTTCATTTCGGTGGTTTTCAGCGAATAGCCGACACCTTTCCAGTGATACCAGTAAACTCCCCTGCCGTTCGCCGTGGTGGTGTCTCCAAGGTAGAGTCCATTCAGATTGGAATACATGCAGTAGTTAAACCACCAGCTTCCTGAGAACAGTTGAGCGCAGTTCCCAGGATTCAGATCGTTGTCCGCGTCTTTCGTGCTGAACATCATGTTGCTTTGGTAGGTAAAGCTGTCTCCTAAGCACAAGGTGGAAAGGCAGGATTAAGAATTTCTCGTATACATATATATATATATATATATATATATATATATATATATATATATATATATATATACAGGGTGGCGCAAAATAAACCGGACTATTATGGTATTGGTTTGGCATTTAATATAACATTGAATGAACTGTAAAATTTCAGAATTTTCTGAATGCGTAAGAAATTTCAGTCAAAGTGATGTTCAATATGTCCTCCGTTTGCTGCGATAACCAATGATAATCGCTTGCGAAACTGTCCAATAGCCCGGTTGATAGTGTCCTCGCTGATTTCGTCCCAGCATGCGGTCAGAACTTCTTTCAAATGTTCAATATCTCGAATTCTCTGCCTGTAGACAAGCTGCTGAAGCATTCCCCAGATGGAATAGTCTACGGGATTCAAGTCCGGACTGTTCGGTGGCCAATTTTCTGGTTCAATAAAGTCTGGAACGTGAGCATTGAGAAAAGCAACTGTTTTTCGTGAACGATGAGCAGGTGCTCCATCCTGCTGGAAAGTGAAATTGTGACCAGAGTGAGCTATAATGTCTGGCAGTAATCCTTGATGTAGGACGACGTCACAGTAATAGGAACTGTTAACTTTTGCTCCTCGTTCAACGAAAACTAATGACGATTTCCCCAGCTGCGACACGGCAACCGAAACCATGATGCTCTGTGAGAAGTGCTTCCGACCTTTCAGCAAGCGTTCTGAAGGAATGTCTCGTTTCACAGCTACGATGGAGTACACTCGATCATTCTGTTAATTTTTTTGGTGTTTGGACTGTAAAGATCTTTTCATCCGTAAACCATGTTCTGGCCAATTTAGCTACGGTTAGTCGTCGAGGCAGACGTTTGCAGGCGGCAAGCCGTTTCACTCTGTCAGCGTGTGCTAGCAGCTGCACCTCACGTCGCCGAAACACTTTAAGCTGTAAGTCAAATTTAGCAATACGCTGAACAGTTCTACGAGATATACCAGTTTGACGTTCAATTTCTCTCGGAGATTTGCTTGTTCCCGGTTGGCCTTCTTGACTTGAAATCAGTTCCTCGACCTTCGCTACGTTATCAGCCGTACGAACCGATCGCGGTCGACCGCTACCCTGTTTTCTTTTAGTGTCGCCAGTTTCGTCGATCTTTTTAATCAAATCATTCAACGTACTTCATTCCATTGTCGTTGTGGGAATTCTCTAATCATTCGAAGCGAAAACCATCCTTTTTCGAGTCTTAACGCACGAATTAACGATTTATCATCAATACGTATACCTACATCCAGGAAACACCAATTGAAGATAAGAACCCCACTGACCAAAAAGAATAACCGATATCAGCAATATATTCCAGTATTTCTTATTTTAAAGAAAGTTTTCTTTCTAGGCTAGGACAAATTATGATGATACATAAGTTCTAATTGGAAAGAGATACACACAGACTACGAGACTCACAAACAGACTGAAGCGCAGGTGTTCATAGTTCATTTACCAACTAGTCAATGGCTACCTGCATTTCCAGAATATCCTGCAACAGTTAGTCGGTATTTATCCCTTGATGGTTTGACGGAAAACGTCGAGTACTCCGCCCATCTCTTCTCTCCCAAGAAATCCTCCAGTTCGATGCGTAACTTGTACTTCTTGTTCGTTGTTAACAAAGACAGTTTTTCGTTACCTAAAATGATTTAAATATTACTAGCTGCACTCGAGACAATTTGCCATAGAGAAATATTTTACAAACAAAGAACGCCATGCGAAAATTGAATCCAACGCTCCCGTTCCATTCAGTTACGATAGAAAATACTGACTGCCTCGTTTCTTTCACTGAATCATCTTGGACACGTTGACTTTTAGTTTAGTGATGGCCTTGTGCAAATATTAACGTGGAGAGTCCGTATTTATAAGTCTTTTTTGAGTTTAAAATGTCTGAGACGGACTTCTTTCCTGTAAACCTGCACTAGACCTACCAAATTATTTCTCTTTAATCAAAATGATTCAGAATTCTGCATTTATCTACGAATAGACTGATGTATACCTAGCCAAAATTCGCCAGTTAGATCTCCAAAGCCATTTGCATAGTCAGTCCAGTTTCGATCGAAATTGACACTGCCATCTTTACGTCGCTGAAACACCTAGATATGAAATGCAAACAATACTCTTATTATTTTTCAGATATTTACGAAGAAGAAAGAACGGCTTCACTCTGTAATTGGATGCCCTAAGCCTAACTTTGCAATATGACGATGATGTCCCTGTCACCACAAATTAAGAGAGGTGGTAACCGGTCAGTAACACTTTTTGGCCCTGTTCTGGAATAGATCTTGCGATATGAGAGCTTTTTGGCTTCAAGCATGTCCAGGCAATGGTTATAACGACGGTGTAGTCAGGCATACGTAACTATCATAATGCTGAAAGATACCCTTATTCCACATTTATCTAGGAGGGCTCATACTGCTGTACCTATCCACAATTCGCCAGTTAGATCTCCAAATCCATTTGCATAGTCATTCCAGTTTCGATCAAAATCGACGCTTACATCTTTACGTCGTGGAAACACCTTGACATGAAAAACACGCAATAATGATCTTTCCGTTTCACTTTTAAAGGTGGCGATGATTGTCACCGTCACTTTTTGACCCTGTGTTGGAGCATTTTTGCAACGTGACAACTTTATTTTGGCTTGAAGCAAGTTCAGGAGACTATAATTATAACGGCGATGAATTTTATGCATACGTGACTATCGCAATGCTGATAAATAGCTTAACATTAGCTTACTTTCTCTTTTATTTCTTGCATGACTTGGTGATTCATTCATTCATTCATTCATTCATTCAGAACATTTATATAGCGCCCCTTCAAGAAACTACTCAGGAGCGCTCCCGGCCCAGCCACGACTAAAGAAAAAGACTTGAGGGACTTGTAGAACCCTGTCAGATGGCTTAAAAGTAAAAACGGAGCTTAAGTGGTAGGTCATTCCAAAAGGAAGGGCCAACAACCGAGAAAGCACGGCGCTGCCTAATAACCAAGCGAGTCCGTGGAACAAGGAACTCACCCCTCGTCGCAGAGCGAAGCACCCGACGCGCTGGAACATCAGACACTGGGCGGCAAAGATCACGCAAGTAAGATGGAGCGCAGCCAAGAACACAACGAGAAACAAGAGCAGCAATGCGATATGAGATACGCTGAGACACAGGCAGCCAATGCAACACATCACGCATGTATGCAGAGACAGGAGAGTACTTAGGAAGCCGTCCAATAAGCCGAGCAGCCGAGCGTAGAACTCGATCTAGTCGCCCCAAAACACCAAGGGGAAGGCCAGCAAGTAGTGAGGAACAGTGGTCAATTCGACTAGTAACAAAGGCATGAACAAGGACCACAACTGCATCATGAGAGAGAGAGCGAGAGACCACTCGAAGCTGACGAAGCTGATAATAACAACTCCGTGCAATTGAGTTCACATGTTGAGATAAAGTAAGCTCGGAGTCAAGAGAAAGTCCCAGATCACGAACTGTGAGGGAAAAGGTTATGTGAGGAAAGAGCAGGGTAAGTTGAGGAAAGTCGATACCCTGCAGTTGTCTACGGCTACCCAGCCAAATGAGCTGTGTTTTAGAGGGATTTAAGAGTAGCCGATTGGATGCCATCCATAGTCAGACACATCTGACTCACAGTAGCCACCGCATCGGCTGAATGGGTGTGGATGTAGGCTTGCACATCATCGGCAAATAGTTGGTGTAGAAGCCCCTGAGACGTCAACAAGGAGCAGACTTCAGCAGTATAAAGAAGATAAAGCAGCGGGCCCAGGACAGAACCCTGGGGCACACCCAAAGGGGCAGGGACCCAAAGAGACCTGGACGAACCAAGGACTACACAATTTGAGCGGTCAGTTAAAAAAGATCTAAGCCAAGATCTCCAAAGATCTCCAAATCCATTTGCATAGTCATTCCAGTTTCGATCAAAATCGACGCTTACATCTTTACGTCGTGGAAACACCTTGACATGAAAAACACGCAATAATGATCTTTCCGTTTCACTTTTAAAGGTGGCGATGATTGTCACCGTCACTTTTTGACCCTGTGTTGGAGCATTTTTGCAACGTGACAACTTTATTTTGGCTTGAAGCAAGTTCAGGAGACTATAATTATAACGGCGATGAATTTTATGCATACGTGACTATCGCAATGCTGATAAATAGCTTAACATTAGCTTACTTTCTCTTTTATTTCTTGCATGACTTGGTGATGTCAGCTATCTTGTAACAGTGGACAGTATCATATCAAGTTTTGTATAAAATATAGAAATGGAGACGGGGATTGGTCACCACCACTTTGTGGAGGCAAAGTTACGCCGTTTTAGGGAGCTGACCTTTGGCAGGACCAAGGATATTCACCATTGCTTGCTTTTGCACAGTAAATGCCAATATAGACTATGCATTCAAATCAAATTTATAGCAATGCACGAAATCTGCAAAATCTCTTGTATGATTATTGCATGCGATAACATGAAAATCCTGCAAATTAAAATAATAGAAATTGCTAATCGGACTTCCTGTGCAATTCAAAGAAATCTGCTCTGCAGACTACCCTATAATGCGGTCTATGAAAACAGCATGATTCGATATTTTCCCTAGCTCATTCTTACCAGCCAACTTTTCCCTAACTCATTCTTACCAGCCAACTTTGTCCAACGCTCCTAAAATCGCAGTAGACGTCCATTTCGATGCTCGTGTTATCACTGCCAGGATACACTCGATATACACCGCTGACATTGTGCCCACTTTCGCGGATTTCGGAGCAGTCCTTTGGTTTAGGTTGATCACTTTGACTGCCTGTCAATAGAGAGCACGTGGGAATTAGTGCAAGGTTTATTACCTTTTTCTAATAACGATGGCGTCAAGGAAAGAAAGATTTTCCAGTTTAGATACAAAAGTCACGATCACTTACACGACTTCGTGTGATATTTCTCATGATTTTATGTGACATTTTGTCTGTATGTCGTAGCGATCATTTCCATGTGAGCTCTCTGGTTATCTTTCTAACATTAAGTCAAACGGAATAATGTCCTCTTACCTTTCAAATTTTGATACAGATCAGTCTGCGCTGCATCGTGTGCCTTGAGACGTTCGTCGTGGCTCAAGAGATCTGCTGAATGTTTTTGGAACTGCATGGAAATGGCGTCTGTTGAAGCAAGACTTCAATCCAACTTCACTTTCAGCTCTTCCTGATCCTTTACTTGTGTACCTTGTATTTCATGCAGCTGCGTGGAGATGGCAGCCAACTTCTCTTTCAGCTCTTCCAGATCCTTCGCTTGCTTATCAATTTTTTCATTCAAATCTGGACATGCAGCTGGCTCGTCTTGTTTGTTATTTATTTCATTGAATCCCGTCATCAATTTAGCCATTGCCTGGCAGCAGTTATCATATCCGCAACGTATTGTATCGTTTGATGCCTTCACCAGCATAACATCTCTACCGGTCAGAAAAACCAGCAACGCAAAACAACACAGCGAGTGCGACATCATGCTCTAGTTTTGCCTGCGCAGGAACTTCACCGTCACTTCCGAATAGCTGAATAGAATATTCTCTTCAACCTCTGTCTTATATAGGCTGTTTTAAAATTTACGATGGAAGAGAAAAGTGGTTGTATATAATTTTAAATATTTTACGAGTACTCAATACAGAGATCTTGATAGTTTTAAGTTGAGCGTCGGAAGGATAAATTTAGAGTAATTTAGAGTTGAAAGTTATCGTGGGATGGATAGATACAGGGTCATTAAGTCAATGAAAGAAAAATAGAAATAAAATTTTATATTTAATATCTAAAGGAATTTAAATATTGAATAATTAAATAAATTTTAATTTTGCTTTATTTAAATGATGTAGACCTGTATCTCGTGTTTTAACTCGCGACTCACTGATTGTCTGCCAACGTGCAATCGATTGTACTAGTGAATCAGTAGATAGCATGGAGATAAAGGCATCACTAGTCTTGTACTCCGATCCACCTACCTTCTCAAGGTCTTCACTGTTTACTTTGTTTCAGTAAATATATAAATAATCATCACCATTGAGCATTTTTGCGCAATATTATATACGGTGAGTTACATCCCTCGAGAAAACACTTCAAAAGCTCCACTTGTAAATTTACTGTATCGCTCTGACTTTTGATTTTTTTAATCAATAAGTCGTCTTTTATTGTTCCATGAGTCCTGTTTTAGTACACATAATACCAATGAGAAATTGTTCAGAACAAAAAGAAATAAAAGTAAATAAAGACGTTGACATAATGCATTCTTTAGAAGGATTATAAACTGGGATTGTGGCTCAATAGGAGACCTTTCAGGAGCCTAAGTCCCGCTACATAAGGCCCCCTATAGCAGAATGAATGATTTCTGCCAACCATATGTTAGGATTGAAAAACATTATTACTCCATCCAGGCATAAAATGATCTATTTGACCAGACAAATAATGTCATGATAATATTAAGTTAGAATTGTATACATGTATATAATAATGAGTAGACTCTGGATATTTCATCTACAAATGGGTCAAGATATATAACGACTAATGTCACAAATCTGGATCAACTGATTAGTAGATAACATACACAATTTACTACAGTTTAGAACTACATGTCCATTGCTTTGCTTCGATCATTGAAAGAAGCACCTGTCTGAATTGACAAAGGACTATCAACGTGTCTATCAATTTGGTAATTATAAAGTCTCTAGATCAAAGCGGTGAATAATTGATACGCCATTAGCTATCAAGGATGTCAACCAGGAAATATATGATACCGATGGTTCTAAGCAGAATAAAGCCTCCCACATATTATTACTAGAAAGAGTGAGCCGTTGAGTGGGCTGCCTATGTTCAAGACATATTGACTGACAATACAATGGTAAGAGGATATAAAAATGCTCAAAGTCTTTAAAGTTTCGACAGCAATATATCGTATGTGATTATTTAGAGCTTGTTGACAAATAATTTGCAACTTTCACGAAGCCTCCACAGGGGGCACTACAGTAGTGAATAGCATGCTGAACTGCCAGCCTGTAGATCAAAGCTAGCCTGAAGAAGTGGTTTACTTGGTCTACCGTACAACATTCACGTCGATTAGTACAGAATGTATTCTTCGTCTCAGGAATGATACCATAAGTTGTAAAATTCAGCCTCAAGCTCATTAGAATTAGATCTACCATTCGCTCAAATATCTCGTTGCAATAATGATCGATGGATAAAAAAATTCATTCGCAAATTAATCACCTACAATAATCTAATCTAATAATTATTATTATTATTTATTATTATTGTTATTATTATTGTTGTTATTATTATTATTATTATTATTATTATTATTATTATTATTATTATTATTATTATTATTATTATTATTATTATTATTATTATTATTATTATTATTATTATTATTATAATATATATTTTTTAAATTACTATTATTAAGCGCCACTACCTAATGACCACGATGTTGAGGAAGTGTTGGTAAAGGACTTGCTTAAGGTCCTTACGCAATAACCGTTTCAGAGAATTCTCGAACCTTTACTCTCCGCGTTTCAATGAGAGCGTTTTTACCAATCGGTTAAAGAGTCCCACATGTGTCGCTCGTGGCCCGCATTATAATTTGCCTCTCTAATAAATAGACTGGTAGACAAGTTAGAGTGTCATTTAGATAGCCTCAGTAAATTATAATGTTTATACGGCCTACTCTAGGATTACGACTTGAATCTAAGACACTCGTAAATGTTAAATTTCAATATAAATTACATATTATATATTTACGGCAAGTGTTGCTCTCAAGCAGCGCATAAAATTCAACTCTGTATAAACCACTTAAATGATTAGTTTGAGAATCTCATTGTTGTAGGCCTATGTAAGGCCTGCTCTGAGATGTGTCCATTGTTGCAGCAGAATAAACTGCGATACTCAAGCGCATCTCTCTTGCATATGAGAAACTGTCCAAGGCCGTACAGTTATCAAAGCAATATTTCCATATATTTAACCCTCGGGCTACCAGGAGGGGGGGTTATGCATAATTTTTTTCCATAGGGAATATAATTTTTCCATTCTAGGTAGCTGTAGCAGATTCATTGGCGCACATTTTGAGGTAAACATCATGGTGGTAGCCCACGCCATTCAAAAGTTATACCTGATATACCCGAGGCACCAGAGGGGGATACCACCCCCCTTAGTTTTTCAACTATAGCTTATTGACTATTCTTCCTAGAAGAGAAACAATTATACAATTCTTTAGAGGGAATGCAGGGCTTCATTTCCATACCTACATCTTTGTCTTATGAAAACCGGAAGTGATCAAAATAAATAATAATACGCGTTATATGCGTGAAAAATGGCTGAATGGAAGCACTTTCCCCCTTAGTTTTTGTCTGTAGCGTATTCATTTGTCTTCCTAGAAGAGAAACAAAGATACCATTCCTTAGAGGGAATGTAGGGCTTCATTTGCATACCTACATCTTTGTCTTTTGAATACCGGAAGTGATCAAAATAAATAATAATACTCGTAATCTGTGTGAAAATGGCTGAATACAGCATTACAACGTAAACCGATATATATGTATGGATATATATGCATGGATGTACATTTATACTATATAAACATGTGTAGGGATGATTGTGTGTATCTTTTATACATAGATTAGTTTCAAAACACTCATAATCTTATATTTATTTATCTAAAAATACAAAATGTACGCAATAATATAAAATATTGATAATTAATGGGTTCCGTTGTTAAAAGTCATGTAATTTCGAAGGGCATTCACATAATGTACAACTAAATATACCATTCTGTGCAGAAATGAATGCTGAATCCATTGCTGTATTACAAGTTATGATATGTGAAAGCAAACACGAAATCATGGGGAGTGTAACCCCCTTGGTAGCCGATGTCACAAAAAAGCTTGGTAGCCCTAGGGTTAAGTAATTTATCTTAGATGTATTGTAATGTAACAAGACATTAAAGCGCAACTTAACAGTCTCTCAGAAGCGCTTGACATGTTCATGTTTAAGTTGTAGATAAGTTACATGTAGGCTATTTTACGATTGCTCGAACCAAGGACCTCGAGAGTCTGAATTTGAGCGTGAGTGAGTTCAAGCAACGCCTACGCATTTACAGAAGTTGATCCGCTTATCCTGTTCCTCATGGCGAGGCTATTATTATTTATAAAGCACAAGTTGGATTATTATTATTAGAGCAGTTTATATAGCGCCCCTTCAAGACAGTCTACTCAGAAGCGCTCTATTGGCATCATGCGCAGTGCCACCAGAAGCCCATTCCAGGCCACCAGGCCAGCCACAGAGAAAGAGCGGCGTTTTCGGATAACAGTCCGTGCATGGGGAAAAGTAAATCCGCTTGCGCAGCCGACCTCAAGGAGCCACGACGCTGAACAGCCACAGCGGAGCAACAGAGCTCTCGCAGATAAGGAGGTGCCAGACCATTGCCTTCTAGATACTACGGCAAAGGAGAATAATGTGTTCGACAAATGTAAGCTCCTGGTCTAGGGTTACTCCCAGGTCTCGGACTGAGGACAAGAACGTGAGGTGCGGATATCTCATGGCGAGGGACCCAAGGTCTACCTTTGCGAGCTGCTGACGGGTGCCAAACCAGATAAGCTGTGACTTGGTCGGGTTAAGCCGTAAGCGGTTTCATGACATCCACGCCTGCAGGGTCTCAATTGCTTGGCCTATTGTTTCCACCGCAGAGATCGCCTGACCCGCCGAGCAGTGGACGTACGCTTGAAGGTCATCAGCGTAAGATTGACTGAGGACAGCCCCAGCCGCAAGGAGGGGTCACAAGTCAGAAGTGAAGTTTATATAAAGGGGCCAAGGACAGATATATAAATAAATATACTGAATGTACCTTGAGACGTACGTTTTGGTGCAAGACCTCCCGTGAATGTCTTCCAACTGCATGGTATTGACGGCCGTTAAACCTTTCTTAAAAAGCTGTATATAATTATTATTATTTATATAGGTCTACGCCTGTTGTAAAATTTACGACTCTACAAAGAAAGGATGCGGCATATATTATTTTCGAGTGCTCAACCCGGGGCCGTCGATAGCCTGAAGTAACGTGAAGTTGAGTGTGAGTGAGTTCATCCAACGCCTGCGCGTTTACAGAAGTTGATCCGCTGTTCCTAACCCTAGCCTACAGACAGATGCACTTACACCATCTCTAGATCAATGTTGTGAATTATGTAGACCTATGCCTTACTAGCTATCAAGCCAATCACCCAGGGAATCTATTAGATCCATAATATTATAAAGAAGAGGACGACCAAGAAGAAGATGGACGGAGGAGATATATGAGATGATGAAGATGATGCCTTCGGAGCTGAGAGAGGCGACGAGAGATCGGAACACGTGGAGAAGGCTGACTATGACGGTCGCTAGGATTCATCGAATCGACGGCACAAGGTGACAAGCAGGGGCGCAACCACGGTCCAGAAGTTGGGGGGACCTACTAGAATGTGTGAGTGGGGGGTGGGGAATTGCGAGCGCGCAAGGCAAGAAGCCCCTAACGACTAGGGGTATGGGGAGCGTCGTAAGCTCCCCCATCGGGGCCGACGCAATTTTGAGCATTATGATGCCAAATGGAGTACATTTTGGGCTTTAATTTACCTCAAATTTTTCACCGATGATTTCGATATAAAAGTACCCTAAACCATCTAGATCTGTGAAAAATGTGACTTTATTATATGAATAAACTGGACGTGACAAGGGTTTAAGAGAATTGAACGGAAAGAGTAGAATAAGCTCTAGATGAGATTCGAACAGTGTTTGTCAATACTAGGAAAATCGGCAGGGAGGAAGCCTGAACGGGGTAAATTTTCTCCGAATACCGTTAAGGCGTTTACGTTCCCCTACGGTGGCAAATGCCACCAAACAGAGGAGGCATAAAGTAGCCGTGCGAAGGTAGACGTAGCCCTAACAACGTCAAAGAGACGTTGACCGTGGTGACCGTGGGCGACCAAAACACGTAGCAGAACATGGATTTTCGGGCTTTTCAGCATATTTTGTCCATGTGTGCCCCAAAGCCAATCTCATCAGAGATGGTGACACACAAAATAACCATCTCCTGGACCCGCTCGATGCCAGGGATGAGAGGAGGGAGGGCAATAGGTTTGGCCCTCGGTCGTCTGACAACCATTTCTCTGGTCTTAGCATGGTTTAATTTAAGATTCCTAATGGATGCCCACGTAGAGATAATATTATGGTCAAGTTCAGAAAGAGTGCTGCCAATGCATGGAGCAGGGACCAGCAAGTAGCTATCGTCGCCATATTTAGTGAGACGGTTTTCACTGTATTTAGGTTTAAGGCTAGAAATGACTATGACAAAATCAGTAGGTCCAAGGCCAGAGCCTTGTACTATAGTCTATAGGCCCTACTGGCATTAATGGTACAGAGGGGAGAGATCGCGGAAGGCAAGAAGCTCCTAACGACTATAGCGGGTATGGGGGAGCGTCGTAAGATTCCCCCATCAAACCGACGCAATTTTGAGCATTTTATACCAAATGGAGTGAGTGCATTTTGGGCTCTTGTTTGCCTCACAATTTTCAAAAGTTGGGGGACGGTCCCAAGCTGTTCGAAAGTTGGGGGGGGACGCGTCCCACGGGTCCCATAGGGTGGTTGCGCCTATGGTGACAAGGTGATATTATAAATGGTGCAAATTCTTCCAAATTATATTACTATATGCAAGACGTATTGACTGAACGGCTGAACGCAATTAATATACAATACAATGGCAAGAGGATATAAAATGCTCACAGTCTTTAAAGTTTCAACAGCAATATGTTCGCATTTGATAATTTAGAGCCTGTTAACACAATGTTATGCAGCTTTTACGAAGACCCCACAGAGAGTTGTGCAGCGACACTGCTGCGTCAGGCATGCTTAACTTCCAAGGCATAGGTCGCAGGTAGTCTGTAGTCTCGACAATAATCTATGGTATTTGACTTAATTAATTGTCTGTTGACAAATTATATGCAGCTTTTATGATGCCTGTACAGAGGATAGTGATAAGAATGTTGGACTGCCATCCCATAGTTGGTTGCTGTTTTACGACACTGTGTCATAACAAAGATGATTAGTGTCGCCCTCCTCCTTTCTCCAGGCTTGGGACTGGCACTACCACAGGTAGGGTAGTGGCGGAGTTGCCATCCCATAGTCGGAGGTTGCCTGACTTAAAGTAGGGCCTCAATAGGTGACTCGCTTGGTTCTCGTAGGATGATCCGGGGGAGGGGTACCTCCCCGTTGTCAGCCCAACCTTTGACCGGCTCTGCCGCAAGGCTGATTCTGGTCTCTTCACATCTGTTCTAAACAACCCGGGGCATGTTTTGCATAAGTTGCTCCTACGAAGGAAATTAACTGCCTACTCCTTTCGCCCACAGTCTCATGACAGAATCTTGACTTAACAATAATATAAGGAAAACACTGTTAGCACGGTCGACAGCACGTGGAATGATTGAAGTTCTTTGTAGAAAGAAAGCAATAACTGACTCAGTTCTTTACGTTTACGTAACAGATACTAAATTAATTGAATTTAATCGATTAAACGAATATAAATTTCGGAGAAAAATCGATTAATTTTAAGGTTTATACGAACCATAGTTTAAATATTATTAATGCAATATAAATTTATTGTAAATCTACGTTATGTTTGCTCTGAAGTAGCTCTGTGAAAACTACTTAAATTATTGTTTTAGAGTCTCCTTAAATTATTGTTTTAGAGTCTCAATAATGTTTGTAAGATTACGTGTAGGGGCCTATAACATTCGAAGCTGATAGCCTAATATTATTGTTCATTTTGCATGCATTGCTCGGTGTAGGTCTGAAGGAGTATTAGATATTAAAGAACAGATTTAGACCAGTTATTCGCACGCTTTCAGTGCAGTAACTAGCAGACGACTTATGATTCTATGCATCACAGGCATAGACGACGATCGATATGGCTTCTATTATTTCGGGTTTAGGCTTGATGTCTTACGCTGGTATTGCTGCTGGAGAGATTGGAGGATATCTGTCTATAATAGAGTTTATTTATCTAGATACGGATGTGCTGGCAGCTATAATAACAGAATTGATGACTAACTTCGATTCCCAACTGAATCTCCCAAGAAATAGCTGAGATCAGATGAATTGTCGTATCTACATGTATATGTTTAAGTAATTTCTTTTACTTTGACAGCCATTTATGTTTAAGTTGTACACTATAGAGCTAGGGTTGAATTGGGTGATGCTGCAAGAAACTCTCTGATTTTGCTATGTCTCTCACAAACTATGTAAATGGTGTTTGTAAGTATTCATAATAATGTATATTAGTTAAATGCAAGAAATTAGGCGTTATCTTCCAACGTCTTCAATTATATACCTGGGAAACGCATTGGTCTCAAGTCGCTTTTCATTACTGTAACCCACTTCTGCTTAGTGTCAAACATGCTGAAACTCCAGAGTTCGTATCTTTTTGGCTAGAGCCACAACTAATAAGCTTAAATATAAACTTATAAACCGTTGTAATTGAATATTTGTTCGGCAAAGGATTTGTTTGAAATTGTACCCATATTTTATAACACATTGAACACATTTAATCGAAAATTCTTAAAATCAATTCTAATTCCTCAGAATTCAACATCATTCAAACAGGCTATATGATTTTTTTCTCTGGTCATACCTAACACTAGAACTGTTCTTCGTGAACGAACTGTTTTGGTTGCTGGAACTAGATGTTAGAACGCTCTTCCTCCTTCTGTTCTGTCGCTCAGGTCATTATTTTTCACAGCTTAAGTGTCAGAGTTTTTCAAATTGCTTATCCATCATAAGTTTTCTCTCTACCTTAGCGAATTGACTTTACGGCTATAGCCTAGACTGAAACACTGATAAGATTTGGTGCGCCATCCGTTGGTGCTTTGTGCATTAAAACCTGCGCGATAGGAGTTACTAATTACAATTATAAGACAATTAATCAACTCATCCATTCATTCACGGATTTTTTCATCCAAAACACAAATTGTGCAGCTTTATTTTTAGAATCATGAATGCAACTATATAATTGCCAACCTTCCGGCTAAATCAGAATTTGTATCCAAAGAAATCATGAATTCAGCTCTTTGTTTAACTGCTTTCACGAAAATATTAGCAGAAGTCACTAATTTGATTTACCAAATAATTACTAAACCCAATTTAAGACTTATAAAGTCTGAAAGTCTCACACATTAAAGGATTTTTTCAGAGTAAATTCCAACTGTGCAACTTAACTAGATTTGTTTAAGAATCATACACCAAAACTATAATTTATTGCTATCTATTAGGCCAACTCGCAATTTTCTAGTCAGGGAAATCATGAATTCAAAGCTTAACTAAACTGATTTCAGATTATAGTCAATAGACAAAGTTCATTGCCGGTGCGCTTATGCAAGTTGTTTGCAAACACAAAATCGAAAAAGGTCTACCATTAAGAGAAATAAGAAGCTATGTCGTTATGGTACATCGAATACATTTCTACAATAAATCGCTTTGCGCGACATTTCTACTACACGGCAGTAATTTTCATTTCTGTGGCTTTCAGCGAATAGTTGTATCCTTTCCAGTGGTACCAGTAAATTCCCTTACCATACTGCGTATGAGAACCACCAAGATAGAGACCATTTAGATCGGAAAGCATGCAATAGTTAAACCACCAGCCGCCGGGATACACTTGAGCGCAGTGCCCACTATACAGATCGTTGTCCGCGTCCTTTGTGGTGAACTTCATGTTATTGTGGTAGGTCAAGCTATCCCCTGAGCACAAGATGCAGCATTAAAATAAGAATTTTAATTGTATGATGCTCTCATTATATATTGGTTTTTGTTACAACCTGAACGGTCACTGGTTTAGTTAGTCGTGTGAATATGTTGAAGATAGAATATTCCATATTAAATTTGACAAAATGCGATGGGATACACACCTGCATCGAATATCACACAAATATGATGGAATTATGTGTCTAGGTATGTGTGCACGGGCAATGAATATATACATATTATTCGTGTTTGTATGTACTAACGTTAGTGATACTGCAAGATGATATATTGAAGTCTTGATATTGTACAAGTTACTCATAGACTAAATATTATGATTAAGCCAATACTGTGTAAGCCAAAATCCGGTGGGCAATTGACCAAATAAAGGATGCACTTACCTACTTTCTTACTTACTTACTAACTTACTTACTAACTTACTAACTAACTTACTTACTTGAGAACCATCAATATCATATTGTCTAAATACTTCACTGATTTGGAAGATTTTTCGTTTCAGTTATATTTTTCCTTCTACTTTTAGAAAATACTTTCCTTCTAGACGAGGACAAATTATATAAAGGTTCTAAATTCAACTTATATTTTACCACTGTGTCCTAACATAAACATAACGGAAGTGAAAAAATATTTCATACAAAAACCTACATTGACGTTTTCTAGGTAGGTTACAGTAAAGGTTAACGCGTCTGTGAAGAGACATGGACAAAGTAAGCTACAAAAATAACCGAATAGGACGGACAGAGACACTTATAGAACTGTTGATAGACATACGAAGAGACATACTCGCATACTGACAGATACAAATATTACACAAGGAGACTGATTCAAACAGAACTTAATCATGTATTGGGTATACCTGCATTTCCAGAATATCCTACAGCAGTTAGTCGGTATTTATCCGTTAATGGGTTGATTGAAAACGTTGCGTATTCCGCCCACCTCTTCTCTCCCAAGAAATCCTCCAGTTCGATGCGTAACTTGTACTTCTTGTTCGTTGTCAATAAAGACAGTTTCTCGTTACCTAAAACGAATGTCATGACAATGGATGTTAGTCTGAGCAATTTGCCATAGTGAAATGTCTTACAAACTCAAAATCGCAATATGAAAATTAGAAATCACGCTCA
This sequence comes from Aporrectodea caliginosa, assembly GCA_020284085.1. Classification (NCBI taxonomy): domain Eukaryota; kingdom Metazoa; phylum Annelida; class Clitellata; order Crassiclitellata; family Lumbricidae; genus Aporrectodea; species Aporrectodea caliginosa. The sequence goes on along the minus strand of JACEVL010000231.1, from coordinate 609,125 downwards.
TTTTCTATTTAGTTACTATCAAAATACTGATTGCCGCGTTTCTTTCGCTGAAATATCCTGACACAAATATATAGACACAATTTGTGAGTATATTTATTTCAACAAGTGACAATGATTTTGGTAGGACTTTTATTGCCTGAACTGACTTTTGAAAAATTAGGGTAATGGAAGACGAATTTATACGGATTAAAAGTAATTAATAATCTCTTCTTATTGTATTGTAAGTATAAATTTATATAGAGCCTCTCGCAGTGCAATCAGAGGCGCTCCCAGTGCGAGAGAGCCAGAGAAAAGAAAGTGGTCTTGAGACAACGAAAAGAGGCACTTTGCCCACCAGCTAATAGGGCCTACGGAGGACTGTATCGAAGGAGGAAGCTGCTTTCCATGGTGCAGGGCCAATGAAGGCAAAGACTCGTGCTTTAGGCATAGTAGTCCTGGCTGGCAGGACAAAGACATCATGCCGGTCAAGTGAGCGTAGCGGGCGAAGAGCAGTGCCTGAGGTCGGCAGGCGGATGAGGTCACGTAGAAACTTTGGAGCTCGGCCAGTGTAAGACCGGTAAATTAATGTGAGAACCTTGAGTTGAACCCGAGCAATAAGGAGGAGCCAATGAGTGTGGTCAAACATGAAAGCAGATGATGAGCGATGACGTCGGGATATTAGTCTGACCGCAGCATTTAGAACAGACCGAAGAGGAGAGAGACGAACCTTTGGGAGACCAACTAAAAGAGAATTACAGTAATCAATTTGGGAGCAGATGAGACATCGACAGTAGAGGTAAAGACGGTGGAGGAGACTGAGCGTCGGATTACTCTAAGCCGCCTCAGATGGAAGTTAGAAGATTGGGTAAGATTGGCAATATGTTCAGAAAAGGTTAGCGTGCTGTCCAGGACTACACCAAGGTGTCGAACACTGGATAGCAAATAAACGAGGGGAATCTCTCATTTAAGGAAGGGAAATCAAGCTTAAGAGGCTGTTGAGTGTCGAACCAGAGGCTGTTGGCGAGTGCCGAACCAGAGGAGCTGCATCAATTTCCGTCGTAATTTTGAATTCTCCAAACACTATGCAATTGGGCGTCTTAGTAGGGCGTGATTTAGGTACGGCGTTTGTAATTTATTTTAGACACAATTATAAGTTTGAGAAAGTTTACTGCTTGGCGGGAGACTAGATAACCTTGGTACAATGTTGAGGTCCATATGGACCGCAAGCGCGTTTTCAATTAAATGAAACACAGGGATATTATGCACTTACTATTATTATTATTATATATTATTCATTCATTCATTCATTTCAGATATTTATATAGCGCCCCTTCAAGATTTCTACTCAGAGGCGCTCCCGACTACAGCGCGGACACTGAATCGGAGTTTCACGCCGAAGCGCATGAGCAATTGCGAGTGAAGGACTTGCCCAGGGTCCCTACGCGGCGGCTTGAGGTAGATTCGAACCCGCAACCCTCCGGCTGCAAGGCACGAAACATACCCCTTGAGGTGGATTCGAACCCGCAACCCTCCGGCTGCAAGGCACCGAACATACCCCTACACCACCGCGCCCCACATTATCATTATCATTATCATTATCATTATCATTATCATTATCATTATCATTATCATTATCATTATCATTATCATTATCATTATCATTATCATTATCATTATCATTATCATTATCATTATTATTATTATTATTATTATTATTATTATTATTATTATTATTATTATTATTATTATTACAGAACTGTAAATTTTATAAATTCATAATTTACGGCCGATACAGATATTCATGTGAAAACAAAATTCCGCCGCCAGAGTAGGGCCCTAGTATGGGACAATTATACACTTGAGGTGTTGGGGTCTAAATGGACCCCAACGGTAATAATGCATTTGGCGACTACAGGTTTAATGTTGCAAGATAATCCACGATTTTACATTGCAACGTCATATTAGTTTAGCTTTTGTAAAGTTTAGATCATTGCTATAATAGTTTGTTTTTGTGTCTGTGTGATCTTTGGCCATATCTTTGATTTTGAGTTCATGACTCAATATAGTGTCGAGAAATCGGAGTGTTTTTAGTTCCTCCTCTTTGTTGAGTGGTTCAGAGCGTTACCAGGATGCCCGAAACCCCAGATCTCAACAAAGGTTGTCCTCGGTCCCGCTCTCGTGGTCTATCGAGAGGTTTGAATTGGTCACCAGCAACACACGCACACTCGTAGAACACCGCTTTATTGTTCTTCACCAACAGACGATCGACAATGTCACATCTACAGGCATCGAGAGAACTGCTCAGCTGCTTCCCCGTCCTATCGTCGAGCAGGCCCTCAAGCGACAGCGTCTCAGATGGCTGGTCCGTAGGTCGACGGCAGGTCCTCTTCTACGTCGAGAGTGCTAGGCCGATGCTTTGCTAGAGGCCGAATCTCAAGGCGGTCTTCTCCAGACTCTCTCTTTCATGGCCAACCTCCGCCTTTTATAGCCGAATTCCCCATGAGATGTCACTTTGCCCTATAACTTATCCCTTTTCTCATGAGATGCTGTTTGGAAATGGCACCCATGTATTATTTGGTGCATCCTCGATCCCATCGATCCAAAATCGTCATCTCATGGGTCCTAATTTGCTAATTTGAGTAGATATCTTGAAGGGGCGCTATATCAAGTTTCATTGATTGATTGAATTAATCCCACGTATTTCGGAGGACAAAATCCCGAAACGCCATCGGTCCGTATTGAACCAACGGCGCTCCATACGATGTCGATTTAGCAGGTTACCTAGTGCAATTGCTATTGTGCGCGGGTCCCAAATCGTCATCCTAACAGTGCTCTCGATGTCAATCATTAAACAGTGCAAAATACAGATAATTACAACAGTGGCACTCCATACCTAGAGGTTCTCAACAATAGTTTCATGAAAATTGGACGGTGACAAAATGGATTCAAACGCTATCTCGGTGCTTTATACCACAAGAAAACGTGATAGTCTATGAGCAATTGGTTGCTTTCATTTCGTCAGTATATGAAGTCTAAACCTGCCAGCTATGGGTTGAAAGTGTGGGTACTCTGTGACTCAGCTACAAGTTATGTACTCAATCTACAAGTAGCCTATGAGTTTAGGCGTTGGTCGAATACAAGTTGGATTGACGAAAAGAAAACTTGCCAAATAGAAGTGAGATTGATGAAAATAATTTTAGATTAAATAGAAATGGGATTGAAGAAAAGAATCTTGCTTAAATAGAAGCTTGATTCATTACCGTTATCATGAAAATTGTTTAAATAATAAAATACGCTAAAATACACGTCTACCTCCACTAACAATACGCTAAATGCACTTACCGGGGGTTTGCTTCCAGCTTACATGGGGGTGGGGGGATAGTAGGCCTTGCTCAAATGCAAATATTCCTAACCCCTAGTGTGAATATATGGCCTACTGATAAATTATCATGAAAAGGGGTTTAGGTGAATGGTAACAATATGGCCCGAAGAGCAGAAGATCAGCATTGACGCGGGATCGCTTTGCGTCTTGCAAGGCTGACATACAGTTAAACTCGACTCCTGTAATAACTTGTGATTAATCATCCGTTCATACTTTGACTTGCAATCGTAGTGCGTTCACGTCAGTGTGAAATAATAAGCAAAGATTATTATTATTATGATCAAATCAAAGGCGTGTTTTGGCAGGATCTAAGCAGAATGTTGAATGTTTCCATGTGATAAAAGTGTGTCGGTTAGAGCCTCCTCTGAGACTAAGATTAGAACAAGAAGAAACGGTGAAATAGGCTACTGAGCGCTATGAATTGATACTAAGTCGCTATATAGGTATGAAATGCCAATATAATCCATGCAAGCTTTGTGCAAATGTTATTATTGTTGAGACTTCGTATTTCTATGTCTCATTTAACTTTCTGAGAGGGACTTCTTTCTTCGTAAACTCAACCAGGCCTACCAATTAATTTAAGTTTAAAAATAATAGAATTCCTCATTTGTCTCAAATAGTAAACTGCTGTAGGCCTACCTAGCCAAAATTCGCCAGTTAGATCTCCAAAGCCATCTGCATAGTCATTCCAGTTTCGATCGAAATTCACGCTTCCATCTTTACGTCGCTGAAACACCTTGACATGAAAACAAACATTAATGACCTTACCCGTACGTTTTAAAGGTGGAGATGTCATCGTCTCTTTTTGACCCTGTATTGGAGCATTTTTGCAACGTGACAACTTTAGTTTGGCTTGAAGCAAGTTCAAGCGACTATAATAACGGCGACGAATTTTATGCATAGGCCTACGTAACTATAGCAATGCTGATAGATAGCGTAACATTAGCTTACTTTCTCTTTTATTTATTTCATAACTTAGTAATGTCAGCTATCTTGTAACCAGTGTTTTAGTTGTCGGGGGTTGGGGGGTTGGGGGGTTCAACCCCACTAGTTCTTTTTCTAACCCCCTCAGCTAAGTAACTGAAAAGATGTTGGGGAGGTTAGGTCTTGACCCCCCTCCCCGGCTGTTGCTCTGTCATCAAGTACAAAAGAATATATAATATATATATTCTTTTGTACTTTTATAGCCCAATACCTTTACTTTTAAGTAAATTAGTTACTTACTTACTGTTATGGTTTGTGACTGAGAGCGGAGAACCAGTCTACAGAATTAAGGTGAAAGCCAATTTCTGTAACGCGTTTATTTCCTTTTCCTCTTATTATGCTATAGTTCGAGCACATGGTTGAGGCTATTTAGTGTGTGGAGAAAGACATTATTGCATTGAGTAGAGTTTGGAATGAGTAATTCTGACGCAGCTGATGTTTTGCTTGTATATTCTATGCTTAAAAAGAGCAATGGTTTCATGCTTGGGCACAAATTACAGCCACTTATTACTTTGTTCGAAGTTCTACCTGTTTCATCTGCTGAGTGTGAAAGAAGATTGAGTCAGATGAATTTATGTCACACTAGTGGAAGAAACAGGCTTCTGCCATGGTGAGTTCAGTGAATGATCTGTTGATGATTGGCATCAATGGTCCACCTCTTACTGCATGGAATGTAGAAAAATATGTTATTTCTTGTCTTAAAGCTGGCAGACATGGTGCTTTGGACAAAGCCATTGGGTTACCAAAGAAAACAGAAATTACAAAACATAGTCCAAAATTATTTTTTTAAACTACCGGGTGTAGTGTAAGAATCTATGCATTATGGTTTGTGTTATTGAATTACTTTCCAAAAACCAGGTGTTTTGTCTATGTGTGTGGTCATGCATGGGCGTTTTTAGGGAGTGGTTTACAGGTTTAACCCCCTCCCCCCCAAATGCATTATGTTATTAAAAACTAAATATGTAAAAAAATACGACTATTTCCAATGGAAAACCCCGAAAACTTAAAAGTTAAAACCCCCATTAAAAATGTTTTCCTGGCTAAGCCGCTATGATTATGTAATTTCTTTGTTATGTCGCATAGATAAATTTAAAGAAGAAACTAAGATATCTCATGAGTCCTCAGTTGTTTCATATTAACAACACTAAAATTTAATTCAGACCTATGATCGTGCACTTTCGAAATCTGCAAAATTTTCGACCCCCCCCAGTTAATTTTTGACAACTAAAACACTGCTTGTAACAGTGGACAGTATCATATCAAGTTTTGTATAAAATGGAGAAATGGAGACGGGGGAGACAAAGTTACGCCGTTGTTGGAAGCTGACCTTCTTACAGGACCAAGGATATCTACCATTGCTTGCTTTTGCACAGTAAATGCCAATATTGACTATGCATTAAAATCAAATTTATAGCAATGCACGAAATCTGCAAAATCTCTTATATGATTATTGCATGCGATAACATGAAATTCCTGCAAAGTAAAATACCAGTAAGTGAAATTGCTTATCGGGCTTCCTGTACAATTCAAAGAAATCTGCTATGCGAACTGCCATATAATGCGATCTGAAAACAGCATAAAGATTCGATATTTCCTTATTTCATTCTTACCAGCCAACTTTGTCCCACGCTCTTAAAATCGCAGTAGACGTCTACTTCGATGCTTTTATTATTACTGCCAGGATACACTCGATATACACCGCTGACATTGTGCCCACTTTCTCGGATTTCGGAGCAGTCATTTGGTTTGGGTTGAGGACTTTGACTGCCTGTCAATAAAAGGCATGTATGAATTAGTGATAGATGACACCGGGGTTGATTAACTTTTTCTAATAACGATGGCATTAAGGAAATTAAGATTTTACGATTTAGATACCAAAGTCACGCTCACTTACACGACTTTGTGTGATATTTTTCAGGATTTTATGTCAATTTTGCTACATGTATTAGCGATAATTTCCATTTGCACTTTCCGATTACCTTTCAGAGGTTAATAAAACGGAATAATGTCCTCTTACCTTTCAAATTTTGATACAGATCGGTCTGCGATGCATCGTGTGCCTTGAGACGTTCGTCGTGACTCAATAGATCTGCTGAATGTTTTTGCAACTGCGTGGAAATGGCGTCTGATGAAGCAAGACTTCTATCCAACTTCACTTTCAGCTCTTCCTGATCCTTCGTTTTTTTACCGTGTATTTCCTGCAGCTGCGTGGAGATGGCGACCAACTTCTCCTTCAGCTCTTCCAGATCCTTTGCTTGCTTATCAATTTTTTCATTCACTCCTGGACATGCAGCTGGCTCGTCTTGTTTGTTATTTATTTCATTGAATCCCGTCATCAATTTAGCCATTGCCTGGCAGCAGTTATCATACCCGCAACGTATAGTATCGTTTGATGCCTTCACCAGCATAACATCTCCACCAGTTAGAAAAACCAGCAGCGACATGTAACAAAGCAAGTGCGACATCATGCTCTAGTTTTCCTGAGCAAGAACTTCACCGTCACTTCCGAATAGCTGAATGGAAAATTCTCTTCAACATCTGTCTTATAGGCTGTTATAAAATTTACAATAGGCCTACAAGAGATAAGTCGTTGTATATAATTTTGAATATTTTACGAGTACTCAATACAGAGATCTTGATAGTTTTAAGTTGAGCGTCGATTGACATATTTTATAGTCATTTAGAGTTGATAGTGATAGTAGGATGGATAGATTATAGGGTTATAAAGTCAAAGAAAGAAAAATGTTAAAACTATCTAAAGCACTTTAAATATCGAGGAATGAAGTAACTGTTAATTTTGTTTATTTAAATGATGTAGACATGTAGGCCTATCTCGTGTTTGAACTCACAACACTGATTGTCTGCCAACGTGCAATCGATTGTAGTTCGATTGTAGCCTACTCATGAATAGGAAATTAGTATGGAGATAAAGGCACCACTTGCACTCCGATCCAACTACCTTCTCAGGGTCTTCACTGCTTATTTTGTTTTAGTAAATATGTAAATAATCGCCATTGAACATCTTGCGCAATATCATATACGGTGAGTTACAACTGTCGAGAAAACGTTTCAAAAGCTCCACTGTTAAGTTTACTCTTGGTTTTTTACCAGTCTTTTATTGATCCATGAGTCCAGTTTTAATACAGCTAATACCAATGGAAAATTGTACAGAACAAAAAGAAATAAAAGTATCAATTAAGACGCTGAACTAATGTATTCTTTAGGAGGATTATAAACTGGAGTTGTGGTTCAAAACGAGACCTTTAAGGAACTTAATTCCCACTAGACAAGGACCCTATATATCAGAAAATGAATGATTTCGGCCGACCATAAGTTAGGATTGAAAAACATTATTACTCCATCCAGGCATAAAATGATCTATTTGACCAGACAAGTAATATCATGATAACAGTGTTGGGTATGAGTTAACTCAGATGAGTTTAAACTCACGAGTTAACTCACTTGCTGTGATTTATGAGTTTGAGTTACATGTAACTCACCTTAAAGAGTGTGAGTTATGAGTTTGATTTAACTCATATTTTCTGTGAGTTTGAGTTATAAATCAATTATTTTAAACTCAACTCACTCGGCACATATTATGTTGAAACAAGCCGTTTTTTTATATCGGAACAGGCTGTCACACGCCAACTTTGAAAAACTTCTGCTTAAAGCTAATACCAGTCATGTTTGAGATGTGAAACATGTGGACTGTGGTGTTTACTTTGACTCAGTAATAATAACCTGATTTATCCATTATCCCATTAGTAATAATAACAGTTATACTAGTAATAATAAACTGATGATACCATTTCCTGGTAACTGTGCATTTGTACAACGTTCGATTAGAACGTGCTGGTATGAGACGTGTGAGTTGATGAGTTAACTCATTTAACAACTGAGTTTGAGTTAACTCATTTCACTATGAATGAGTTGAGTTTGAGTTTCAACTCATTTTGAGGTGCATGAGTTCAGTTTTGATTTAACTCATTTCTTGTGTGAGTTTACCCAACACTGCATGATAATATTAAGTTAGAATTTTATACATAATAATGAGTAGACTCTAGATATTCAATAACAATGGGTCAAGATGTATAACGACTAATGTCACAAATCTGGATCAAATGATTAGTAAATAACACACACAATTTACTACAGTTTAGAACTACATGTCCATTGCTTTGCTTCAATCATTGAAAGAAGCTCCTGTCTGAATTGACAAAGGACTATCAACGTGTCCATCAATTTGGTAATTAAAAAGTCTCTAGATCAAAGCGGTGAATTATTGATGCGCCATTGACTATCAAGGAGGTCGACCATTAAATCTATGATACCGATGGTTCTAAGCAGAATAAATCCTTCCAAATATAATTTACGAGAAAGAGTGAGCCGTTGAGTGGTAGGCCTGTGTGCAAGACATATTCACTGAACGCAATTTACATACAACGCAATTAGTAAGAGGATATAAAAATGCTCGAAGTCTTTAAAGTTTCGACAGCAATATATCGTATGTGATTATTTAGAGCTTGCTCACAAATGATATGCAACTTTCACGAAGCCTCCACAGAGGGCACTGTAGTGAATAGCATGCTGAACTGCCAACCTGTAGTTCGAAGCTAACCTGAAGAAGTGGTTGACTTGGCCTAAGGTACAACAATTCACGTCGATAAGTACAGAATGTATTCTTCATCTCAAGAATCATACCATAAGTCGTAAAATTCAGCCTCAAGCTCAAGCTTGTGGGGCGTGGTGGTGTAGGGGTATGTCCGGTGCCTTGCAGCCGGAGGGTTGTGGGTTCGAATCACCTCAAGACGCCGCGTAGGGACCCTGGGCAAGTCCTTCACTCGCAATTGCTCATGCGCTTCGGCGTGAAACTCCGATTCAGTGTCCGCGCTGTAGTCGGGAGCGCCTCTGAGTAGAAATCTTGAAGGGGCGCTATAACAAGTGCTCATACATACATACATACATACATACATACATACATACATACATACATACATACATACATACACACATACACACATACATACATACATACATACATACATACATACATACATACATACATACATACATACATACATACATACATACATACATACATACATACATACATACCTACATACATACATACATACATACATACATACATACATACATACACGTGAATTAGACCTACCATTTGCTCAAAATTTTCATTGCAATTGACCGATGGATAACACAATTTAATCGCAAATTAATCACCTACAATAATATAATCTAATTATTATTATTATTATTATTATTATTATTATTATTATTATTATTATTATTGTTATTGTTATTGTTATATTTTTTAAATTATTATTATTAAGCGCCACTAACTAATGACCACGATGCCAGTTGTTGGGGTTGAGGAATTGTTGGTGAAGGACTTGCTTAAGGTCCTTATGCAATAACCGTTTCACAGAATTTTCGAACCCGTACCATCCGCGTTTCAACGAGAACGTTTTAAAGAATCGGCTAACATGTCCCACAATTGTCGCTCGTGTCCTGCAATATAATTTGCCTCTCTAATAGACTGGTAGACAAGTTAGAGTGACACTTGGATAACCTCAGTAAATTATGATGTTTATGCGACCTATACTTCACGATTACGAGTAGAACCTAAGACATTCGTAAATGTTTACTGCAATATAAATTAATTATAAATTTACGGTAGGTTTGCTGTGAAGTTGCGCATAAAATTAAACTCTGTATGAACCGCTTAAATGATTAGTTTGAGAGTCTCAATGTTGTATGTAAGGATTGCTCTGAGATGTGTCCACTGTTGCAGCAGAACAATCTGCGATACTCAATGGCATCTATCTCGCAAATGAGAAACTGTCCAAAGACGTGCAGTGATCAAAGCAATATTTCCATGTATCTAAGTAATTTCTCTTACATGTTCACGTGTAAGTTGTACATAAGTTAGGATTTTTGGCGATTGCTCAACCAGTAACTCTCGATAGTCTGAATTTGAGCGTGAGTGAATTCATGCAACGTCTACGCATTTACAGAAGATGATCCGCATCTCCTGTTCCTCCTGGTTATTCGATTATTATATCTAAATCACAAGTAAGATTATTATTATTACAGCAGTTTTATATAGCGCCCCTTCAAGACAGTCTACTCTGGAGCGCTCCCATGCAGTTCAATCTCGGTCAAATAGGACAATCTTAAGGCCAGAGAAGAACTGAGCAGAGTGTCCTATTTGGGTCGGACGCAGTTCCACCGGAAGACCATTCCACAGTGGCATTCCAGGTAACCGGGCCAGCCACAGAGAAGGCGCGGCGCTGTCGGATAACAGTCCGTGCATGGGGAACAAGTAACTCCGCTTGCGCAGTCGACTTCAGAGAGCCACGACGCTGAACAGCCACAGTGGAGCAACAGAGCTCCCGCAGATAAGGAGATGCCAGACCCCAATGTAGCGCCGGACCAGCGCAGAGACCCGTTAGACAATGCGCTGTGGGTAGGGGAGCCAGTGAAGGACCGTCAAAGACGTCCAGCATGTACCCTGAGACTCGGTCGAACTTAGTTTTTCGGCCCACAAGGCGGGCAGCCGTGCGCAGAACCCTGTTCAGACAACTAAGCCGGCAAGCCGGGAGCCCATCGTATTATGGCGTTACAGCAGTCCAGGCGGAGACTACAAAGGAATGAACAAGCGTAGAAGCAGCATCTGGGGAGAAGGAGCGGAATATCACCCTGAGTTGCCAGAGTTGGTAGTAACAGCTACGGCAAAGGAGATTAATGTGTTGGACAAATGTGAGCTCCTGGTCTAGGGTTGGTCCCAGGTCTCAGACTGAGGAGAAAAAGGTGAGGTGCGGATATCTCATGGCGAGGGACCCAAGGTCTACCTTTGCGAGCTGCTGACGGGTGCCAAGCCAGATAAGCTGTGTCTTGGTTGGGTTAAGCCGTAAGCGGTTTCATGACATCCACGCCTGCAGGGTCTCAATGGCTTGGCTTATTGTTTCCACCGCAGAGATCGCCTGCCCCGCCGAGCAGTGGACGTACGCTTGAAGGTCATCAGCGTAAGATTAACTGAGGACAGCCCCAGCCGCAAGGAGGGGTCACAAGTCAGAAGTGAAGTGTATATAAAGGGGGCCAAGGACAGATATAATAAATAAATATACTGAATATGCGTTGTGTACCTTGAGACGTACACGTACGTTGTGGCGCAAGACCTCCCTTGAATGTATTTCCAACTGCATGGAATTGACGGCCGTTAAACCTTCTCTTAAATAGCTGTATATAATTATTACTATTTATATACTGTAGGTCTACGCCTGTTGCAAAATGTACGACTCTACACAGAAAGGATGCGGCATATATTATTTTCGAGTGCTCAACCCGGGGCCCTCGATAGCCTGAAGTTGTAATGTGAGTGAGTTCATTCAACGCCTACGCGTTTACAGAAGTTGACCCGCAACTTCTGACCCTCCTAGCGATTCGATTATTATTTACAAAACGCAAGTTGAATAATGATAACTAAATACATCGAAAATGCGCTGTCTGCCTTGAGCCGCCTGTTGCGGCACAAGAGATCCTCTGAATGTCTTTCCAACTGCGTGGAATTGACGACCGTTAAACAAAATCTCTTGAAATGGTAAACCTACTGTTGTAAAGCCTATAGTCCATAATATTATAATTATATTGGCCTACTCTTGCTGTTAAATTTACGATACGAGAGAGATAACCGCTGTAAATAAGTTAGGATATTTTCGAGTGCTCAATATAGAGCCCTTCGTAGTTTGACGTTGAAGGTGATTGTGACATGGAGGGTTGTTAGGTGCGTGGGTGTGACAGATATAGGGTTGTTAAATCAAAGAACGATAAAGAAATATTGCGAAAGTTTCGACAGCAATATATCGTATTTGATTATTTAGAGCCTGTTGACAAATGATATGCAGCTTTGAAGATGCCTCTACATGGGGTAGTGTAGTGATAAGAATGTTGTTCTGCCAACCCATAGTCGGAGGTTGTCTGACCTAAAGCAGGGCCTGAAGAAGTGAGTGCCTTGGTCCCCCGCAGAACAATCGACGTTGAGGACTACAGAATTTGTTCTTCTTCTCAGGATGACAACGAAAATTGTAAAATTCAGCCTAAAGCTCTTTGAAGTAGCGCTGCCATTTGTTCGAAATTGTAACCCTACGATTAACTGATCGTTGACAAAATTTAATCGCAAATTAATCGGGTTATATCATATACCTACGTAGTGCTTAGTCATTCTCTTTCAGGTCAACACATCGGGCAACGCATCTCCTCCATTCGTCTCTGTCCATCGCCAGCTCCTCTGCCGCGTCGCACGACATCTCCAGTTATCTCAAGTCGTCTCTGATGATTTCCTACCAGTTCTTTCGTGGTCTTCCTCCCTTCCTTCTCCTCCAGCATTCCAAGACATCACTTGTTTGACTCTTCTATCTTCAGATACACGAGGATTCCATTTCCCATCTCTATTAGACTAGTTAAAGTGTCATTTTGACGATCTCAGTAACTTATCATGATTTATGGGGCCTACTCTACGATTACGAGTCGAACCTAAGGTACTGGTAGCCTAAATGTTTATGGTAGGGTTGCGGATGTTAACAATTAATTAATCGATTAATCGTTAAAAATTTTAATCGATTTATTTCGGCTTGTTCGATTTTTGTTTGCTTATTTCATGATTAAGAACAGCCTACTTCCAGAGTAAACAGTATGACAAACAATTCTGGGCCTAACGTAAAACGTTTGAGTTGAAAATTAAGAGATCATTTTGCATTGATGGTAACTGCAGATGGAAAAGTCTAAGATTGCAAAACAATTGACTGTCTTCATGACAATACGCATTTCGCTTATGGTTCAAATGCACCACTGACCAATCGTGTTCAGCATATGAATGATTGAAGTTTTTTTATAGAAAGAAAGTAATAACTTTCATACAGATCTACTAAATTAATCTAATTTAATCGATTAATCGAAAAATTTAGGAGATTAATCGATTAAGAAAGTAAGTATATTCTTTATTGAAAAACCAGCTGCTAACCGCATTTTGGTGTACAAGATCATCAAATAAAAAAAAAAATTAAGTATAAAGCATCCGTGTGACAAATGTTTTACGAGATAGAGAGTTTGCCTTAGGTATTATTCTATTGTGGGTTCTGGGGCGTGGCGAGTATGAAACAGTTTTCACGGGAGGCAGTAGTTGATGTAATACATGTGCAGGGTTGCTGATGATGGTAGAAAAGAGGTTAGAGTCTGCTTTTCTGGCAAAGTTGCTCGAAACTTTGGTAGGATTCCGGTAGATAACGAGACCGGACTAGTCGCCGTATAGTTGCCTGAAGACGAGTGCGTCCCTCTACCCCCACAAAGCCCCACCACGCCGGGGCCGCATAGAGCATCCGCGACACTGTGGTAGCATTTGTTACATCACACAGAGATTGGCCCTTTAACCCATGTGCTGTTAGAACGCGGAGGGCATACATTGACTGCCTAGCCTTAATGACAATGTTGTTAACATGCGTGTCGAAGTTGAATTGTTCTGACAATGTGACACCAAGGATCTTCATGTGCTTCAGTCATCACCAGGCGCCCAACTGGCTGCCACGCGTGCCGCACTAGTTGCAGTGATCACGTCCTAAGCAAAAAGAACCGAAACGCCGGCTTCAGGCGCCGTGCTAATCTAGACATTTTACCGGTACGGCGTTCCGGTCGTCAAAAAAAGAACCGGAACGCCGCTTCGTTGCGTTCCGGTCCCAACCGATCCCTGACTAGTTGCGCTATGTTAGCTCGTTTTAACAGACTTTTCGGTGGAGTTAAGCGTCGTACTTGCAGCTGCTGAACCGACTCACCAGTCTGCACGCGGTCATGTTTTCGGTTGGAGACATCTTCTCAATTTTGGATAGTTTTTCGACGGTTTTCGTTTGGATTATTGCTACCATGCAGCGTTACGCTCCACTGGAGCGTGTCGGACGACTTGACTTTATAGCCGGGAACCCAGTTATGGGCTTTCCCGGTGTCTCCTGCCGGGTGTTCCCAACCTACGACGTCATGGTGCCATCGTCTGAGCCACTTTCGCTGCGCAGCGGAGCCGAGAGGCGTGGACGGGAAGACCACCTGACCGTCGACTTCATAGCTCTCAAGTCTGGGAGGTCAAGCCTTCTGGCTCTGACGGAGCGTGACGAGCGACCGGACCGGACTCTTCGCTGGAGCGTTCGTGAGCTACCACGGGGGTGTGCGGAGATCGCAGGGCCTTCGACGTCAGCAGTATCGTCGGCTGTTATCCCTTGTGACACCCGGCCCTCTCCTTTCGCTGGTGCCTCGTGTTCGCCGAACCAATTCAAGCCTCTCTCTCCAGTCTCCACTCCTTCTCACCGTACCCTACCAACAAGGGACTTTGAGGGACTCGACGTCGGCCTCATACTGTTCTTCGTTTTATGAGAAATAGCCTATTAATGTCTTAACGATTATCTGTCGTGGATATAAGATTCGATGTTGTTTTGTTCGGCAGCTGCTTGTTTACAGACGAATGACACACTGAACTCATTAGATTGTAACTAACTGCGGTTTGTCAGCTGGAGATTTCATTAAACGAATATACAATTCACCCTGGCGAGGCCCGGAGTAACTTTTGGAAGATCAACACCCAACCGAGGTGGCGCCCATAAATTTAGTTCTGTGCTGTCGCTTTTTGAGAAAGGCGATGATCCAGTTATATAATTATGTTATCAGGAATTGGCAGTTCAGCTAGCTGCTCAGCCAAGTAAGAATGTTGCACCGTATCAAACGCCTTTGAAAAGTCGAGTGCTACCAGATGTACATATGGGTGGGTGGTGAGCATTTCTGCAAGGTGATGTGTTATGGAGATGATGGCTGCTGAGGTTGACCCAGTGGGCCGGAAAGCATATTAATTTTTTTATCAGTACAAGCCCTAGTTTACTTGCAATATAAATTAATTATAAATTTACAGTACGTTTTTTGTTAAGAAGAGCATAAAATTCACTACTCAAATTATTTGTTTGACAGTCTTAATAACGTTTGAAATGCCTTCTCAACAGCTCCCGTGCAGCATGTTGAACAGCACGGCAATACACTATCGAGTACCCCAACTTTGAGTACACGGAAATGTGAATCTACGCGACGGTTAGGGCGTAGTGCGATGGCAGCGTATGTGTGTATTAAGTATAACGCTCAGCTGTGTTCTACACGAGACAGACATACACAGACACAGACAGACACAGACAGTGATAGAGACAGAGACAAACAGAGACATACATAGCCAGAGACAGTGATAGATGGAGAGAGACAGACAGAGATAGAGAGCGAGACAGAGAGACATAGAGAGACAGAGAGAGGGTATGACAGACAGACAGACAGAGAAAGAGAGTTCGTACTCCGCCACTCATGTGCATGTATGACAACTGTTCCACTCAAACACCTTGGGTCTCTTGTTGGAGGACCGGCTGCTAAGATAACAATTGTAGAAGTCCTTTATTCTGTCAGATTATGAAGTTTAGAAAGTCTGCAGATAGAGCATGATATAATTTTCTTCAGTGTAGTTGCGTATTAAAGAACAAAAGGCACACTCCTGGTCCTTATTACACGATAGGTATCGTCATTTCTACATTTCTTTTTACAGATTGTCTTGTGAATCATCTGTGCAGCTCTTGTATTTATCTCTAAGGAGTTGCAGTCTTAGATGGCAGGCAATAAACTCCTTGTTAACCTATTGCAGATTGAATATCTCTTCAAATATGTTGAAACTCCAAGGAGTTCGAATCTGTTTGGCTAGAGCCACAGCTAAAACGCTAATATAAACTTATAACCGCTGTACTTAAATATTTGCATGGGATTCCTGTTCAGCAAAGGATTTGTTTGGAGCCCGTTTTTTGTAACACATTGGACACATTGAATGCACAATACTTGAAATCAATTCTAATGATCCAAACAGGTTATATAACTGAGAGCGCTTCTGAATAGTTATTCTGAGAGAGGCGCTATATGAATCTTTAGATACAATACAATACAATACAATGATTATTTTTCTCTGGTCACATCTAACACTAGAACTCTTCTTTGTGAACGAACTGTTTTGGTTGCTGGACATCTTCCTGCTTCCGTTCTGCTCAGTCGTTCATGCCATTATTTTTCTCACAGTTTATGTGTAACAACTTTTAGAATTGCTTATCTATCATAGGTTGCATCTATGCTTACGGGGTCTGACTTCATGATAGATATACTTGAATAGGAATTGGTTTTGGTGCGCTGATAGTTTGTGCATTAAAACCGGCGTGATAGAAGTTACTAATTGCAATTACAAAATTATCGCTTTACTCGGTCCTTTATTAAAGGATATTTTAATCGAAAAAACACATTTTGCAACTTAACTAGCTTTATTTTTAGAATCATATACGTAGCTATACAATTGCCAACCTTCCGGCTAAAAAAGAATTCTTTACACAGAGAAATCATGAATTCAAAGCTTAGTTTAACTGCTTTCCCGAAAATATAAATAGAATTCACTAATTTGCCTTATCAAATAATTACTCCACTCAAGTTAAGACTTACAAAGTCTGAAAAGTGTCACGCATTTACGGATTTTTTCTGAGTCAAATCAAACTGCAACTTAACTAGGTTATTATAGAATCATACACGTAAACTATTAGAATTGCCATCCACTAGGCCAAATCACAATTTTCTAGTCATGGAAATCAAGAATGAATTCACAGCTTAACTTATTTATTTTCGATAATAATCAATAGAAGAAGTGCACTGCGTGTGCGCTTATGCAAGCTGCGTGCAAAAAACGAAATCGAATTACCATTGAGAGAAATACGAAGCTATTCTGTTATGGTGCGTGCATCAAATCTACCTCTACAATAAATCGATTCGAGCGACATTTTCTATTACACGGCGGTAATTTTCATTTCTGTGGCTTTCATCGAATACCAGGATCCTTTCCAGTTAACCCAGCCAATTCCCTTAGGATCCACCGTATGGGAACCTCCAAGATAAAGACCATTCAGATTGGAATAGTGGCAATGGTTAAACCACCAACCTCCTGGACGCCATTTAGTGCACTTCCCACCATGATAGCCATCGTTGTCTGCGTCCTTTGTGCTGAACATCATGTTATTGTGGTAGGTCAAGCTGTCTCCTGAGCACAAGATGAAACATTATTAATATAAGAATTTAAATCGTATATTCTCATAATATATTGGTTTTTGCTACAACCTGAACTATCACAGGCTTATTCGTGTGAATATGTCGTGGATAGAATATTCCATATTTGATAAAATGCAGAAGGGATGCATACCTCCTATTAAGATCTGATAGCACACAAATATTGTGTTAGTATTTATTTAGGTAATATGCACGCATGTGCGCATAATTATACACATTATTATTATTTCTCTGAGTATGTAGTAATGTATGCAAATAAGTGTTTTTTAGTTATGACTGCAAGGCACTACAGGGTGCGGACGAAAAAAATAATAAATTACGAAAATTGCGTTTTCTCGAAAACCGCTGAATATTTTGTTACAAATATTTTCATTCTTATTCGTAACATATTTTAGCATATTATTTGAAAATTTTATGTCAGTATCTTTATATATGTGATCATGACATCAGGCAGAAGAAAGAACTGCATTTTTTCAACTGAACACGGCATTCACGAAATAGGAAATCATATTTTTACATAAAGTAGCCTGAATTCACGAGCGACAAAAAGGTTTTCTTCACCGATGAAAAGATCTTTTACATCAATACACCCATTAATAATCAAAAACAACCGCGTCTGGGCGAAGACGAAAAAAGCCGCTATCCATCCAAGCCGTCTGTTGGTCGAGAGAGCCAAGTTCTCCCCACATCATGGTTTCTGCAGTGTCAGCTATGAGGGTATAAGGGACGCTTGCATTTCATTGACGAGAAGGCCAAAGTCAATGCTAAGTACTACGTGGAGAATCTTTTGCCCAAGCTTGTCGATGACTGTCACACTGTCTTGGGAAATCAGTTCATTTTGCAGGAAGATGGAGCGCACGCTCACGGCGCAAAGCTGGCCCAAGATTGGTTAACAAGTCACTGTCCGGACTTCATCGACAAGGATTCATGGCCGCC
Source organism: Aporrectodea caliginosa (assembly GCA_020284085.1). Lineage (NCBI taxonomy): Eukaryota > Metazoa > Annelida > Clitellata > Crassiclitellata > Lumbricidae > Aporrectodea > Aporrectodea caliginosa. The sequence continues at coordinate 590,668 of JACEVL010000231.1, read as the reverse complement.
AAATTCCCCAGATATGAACCCACTCGACTATGCTGTCTGGGGTGCAATGCTTGAGACCTACAGCAAACTTACCACAAAGCCGAAGAACATTCCTGAACTGAAAAATACGCTGCAAATCATCTGGAATGACTTGCCACTTGAGACCATTCAGAAGTCTGCTCCGGGCTTTCGAAAACGTCTGCAAGCTTGCGTAAAAGCAAACGGTGGTCACTTCGAACATTCCTTGCACAAAACTTAACTTTTGGCCTAATCTTGTCAATAACAATAAGTAACCTTAAACCTTGTTACATTACTGTTTGCGTCGTTACTTTGTTACTTATTGCTGTCAGTAGGCCTAACTGTCTGTTGAAACTAAAATAACATTGTTTCACTTCAGGGTTGCACCATTATGGTTTTCATGATTCGAATTTCATTATATTTAGCCAACCTGTAGACAGATATGTGTCAAATAGACTGGCGAAGTTTTGTAACAAACTATTAAGCGGTTTTCGAGAAATCGCAATTTTCGTAATGGATTATTTTTTTCGGCCGCACCCTGTATATTGAAGTCTTGATATTGTACGCATAGACTAAAAATGATCAAACCAGAACTGTGTAAGCCAAAATGAGATTGGCAATTGGCCATATGAAGGGTATACTTACTTACTTACCTATGAACCATCAACAACATATTGTCTAAATACTTCACTGATATGGAGGATTTATCGTTTCAATTGTATTTCCTTTCTACTTTAACCTTCGGAGGCCGAAGTGTGGTATAGATTTCTACCCCAGCGGTGTTTGGATGTTGATTGCGGAGTAACTGTAGGTAGTCATAACTTGACGTCCAACATGTTTACAAGTTAACACCCCCGACATATTCCTACACCAAAACGATCATCATGTCATGTTGTCTGAGAAAGTTATTTCAGTTCAAAGTGTCATGGGGTAGAAATCTACCCCACTTCGGCCTCGACGTTACTACTTTTTCGTTCATAATGAAGATGTATTTATAGAAGATATTATCTCATTGTTATGCTCCAATTAGAAATGAAGTGTTGATTCTACCACGGAATTGAGGTTTGATATTTGCCTAATTGTGGAAAGGTCAGTTTCCAAGATGGCGGCCAAGATGCCCGCCAAAACAACACATTGTGTATATTTGAGCTCATAGATAAGAAGCTACAATGACAAATGAAATGTCCATTGTAATACTATCAAGGTCAAGGAATCGAACTATCGCATTGGCAATAGTATACTTTTCAAGATGGCGGCCAATATGGCCGTCGAAACACAAAAAATGTGTATATCTAAGCTCATACATAAGCTACAATGACAAATAAAGTGTCCATTGTAATACTTTGAAGGTCAAGGAATCGAACCATCGCATTGGCAATAGTGTGGGAATAGTACTATTCAAGATGGCGGCCAATATGGCCGCAGAAACATATAAATGTGTATATCTAAGCTTATTTTAAGGCTAAAAATAACAGTGTCGAATGTAATATATTTGGGGTCAAGGAATCGAACGATCGCAGTGACAACAGTGTGGAAATGTTACTTTCAAGATGGCGGCCAATATGGCCGTCAACCCTAACCAATAAGCTCAGATATAGCCATTTTTGTGTCTTGGTGGCCATATTGGCCGCCATCTTGAAAAAGCAATATTCCCACGCGATTGTGACTGCGATAGTTTGATTTCTTTACCATGAAAATATTAAATTCGACGCTTAATTTGTCATTGTATCTTATCTATGAGCTGAGATATACATATTTCTGTTTTGACGGCCATATTGGCCGCCATCTTGAAAATTTCAATTTTCACACTATTGCTGCTACGAGAAAGCGATTCCTTGAACCCGAAAATATTAATTTCGACGCTTAATTGTTTTATTGTAGCCTGCCATTAGTGTGAGATATACATATTTCTGTGTTCTGGCGGCCATATTTGCCGCCATCTTGGATAGTACTTTTCCCACACTATTGCCATTTCATACAAAGACTTACATTAAATTTTTCTATTTAGGCTACAGTAACTGATCGAATAAGACTTCAGACATTCATATCACCTTCTAACGGCAAAGGCATCTCTGAGGAGACTAAGACAGAAGTAAACCATTAAAACAAGAAACAGACAGAGATACTAAGTAATGACTGCTGACAGACACACGGAAAGACCTACACAAAGACTGACAGATACACAAGGAGACTTATTCAAACTGAAGTGGAGGTGTTCATCCAGGTACTGGTCATACCTGCATTTCCAGAAAATCCTACAGCAGTTAATCGGTATTTATCCGTCGAAGGTTTCACGGAAAACGTTGAGTACTCTGCCCAGCTCTTCCCTCCCAGGAAATCCTCCAGGTCGATGCGTAACTTGTACTTCTTGTTCATTGTTAGGAAAGACAATTTCTCATTGCCTAAAACAAATGTCATGCGGTTGACTGTTAGTCTGCGCAATTTGCCATTGAGAAGTGTTTTACTATTTAGTGACTATTTATCTACTCGTCGGAATAATACTCGAGGAATAAAATAACGATCGTCCTCTGTTATCAACGTAAGTTTGTGCAGTCGTTGCTGAAGGCTATAGCAGCTTCGGGCCAACGGTGGAAACAGACCGCGCAGAACATGGGTATCTTTGTGCCCAATGGCACGGAAGAGACTCTCGTTAGCTTTGGCTGCCATCACCTGAACACGGCGCAACTATCGCTTCCCAGTAGTAGAGGGTGTACCAAGCTGGCGATTTACACCTAGCATAGGTTCGATTCCTGACTTTTCCAGCGTGCACCAATCAAATCCTAGGTTAAAATCGCCCCACCACCGCCATACACAGCCGTACACGAGCCTAAAATAGACCCTAATCCACCCTCCTAGCAGGTTTAACCCAAAAGCAAAAGGATAAAAAAAACTCACCTATGTTCCCTAGTGGTAAACGCCTACCCATATTCCCTCATGGTTTTAAGTCACGACTCGGTTACAACAGTTCGTAGTGGATTATTCATAAAGAGGCAAATAAACACGATCATATGCGGAACTATGTTCCCGTTAAGCAATTATGTTGACAAATCCTGTTGATACAATTATCGTGCGTCGTGAAAATAAATCCGCCTTTTACTCATAGCACTAACATAATAGCCGCCTCCAAGCAATTATGCGAGGCAGATAATTACCAGAGGATTGGTTGTATGCGAGGCAGATAATTACCAGAGGATTGGTTGTTTGCGAGACAGATAATTACCAACAGGTCTGACCCAACCATAATGTTAGACAGCTCCATCCATCCATCCATCTGCTTTTGCGTAGGCCTATATGGTTTACATTCGTTGAAATTAAAACACACATAACAATTCCATCATGAGGTTGCGATAATTATTTAATGTTCTGTAGACAAGTTTACACCGAGCGTTGGAGGCTGTTTTAACAATCGATATAATATTTATCTAGCGTACGGCAGCGTTATAATATTATTGTCTTCGTTCATAACGACAAAACAGTTAACACGAGTAGGCCCTAATGTTTTGCAACGCCGCCTAAGCATCCGCCGCTAGCTGATGTATAAGGTATGTTTATATTATTTGTTTTAATTAATACCAGTCTTTTTTATGGACAGTCAGTGTTAACTGTTGAGCAGATGGCGCTGATGGTTTCGCGAAGAAGTAGATTCGGTTGTGCAGATGGCGCTGATGGTTTCGCGAAGAAGTAGATTCGGTTGGTGGGGTTTCAATCCGCCGTGTTGGGCTGTTTTGATAGAGAGCGCAGCACGGCAGGTTGAACTCATACCCCACGATCGCCACATTCAATCTGCGATGTCATCATCGAACGCCCGGATCTCGTTTCGAATCCGGACTGCTTCGCTTTTTAAGACAGCCAGTTCGTTCGCCGTCTCACGAAGAGCTGCCATCAGTTCTCGCATTCGTTGCCTCTGTTTCCGCTCTTTAGCCTTCGTCTTTCGAATTCTCTCACGAATCTTCACCAGCTCGCTTTCTTTTTTGCCGACGTTAGCAGGTCTTTCGTTAGTTAAACTATTAACGAAGGTTTGTAGTTCTTCACACATCTTAACAGTCTGAATTAGTTTTCGCTGTCACGCTCTGCCCCGAAAAAGTACAAGCGTGACACTGAATTCTACAGTCACAGCACACTATTTTATACTATAAGGCCTTCTAGAAGGTTCGAGAATCTGACGCATAATCACGAACGCGTGTTTAACGTCAACGCAATTACTACCTGGGATTACTAAAGTTTCGATGGGTATATTACTCAACATCACGAGAGGGGCTAACGAAGCAGGAAAGACTAGCTGGTATTACCAAAGTTTCATTATTAATCACCATCACCACGATCATTAAGGCTTTATTAACCACCCACGAATTGTGTGATTCAGGATAACCGAGCCATTTAACTAAAAACGTGAAATCATGTTGAGCGACCCGTCAGTAGTAGTGAACTGGATACACTGGGACAGTAGTAGTGAACTGGATACACTGGGACAAAACACCAAATCCTAGGTCTAACAGTTACTAGGCTAGAAAATATTTGTTTAATAGTTCTACTTAAAGAAATAAATTCTGTATATAAAATGGAATACGCGAAGAAAACTGTTATCGAATTACGAAAAATCGCCAAGCAGAGCGGCCTATGGTTAGATATACGAGACTACGGAAAGCGGAGTTGATCGCTAAAATTGAAGCTAACGAGGCTCAAACGTTAATCCCCTCGCATTTTACTCCAATCTCACCTAATACCAGTTCGCGGGTTGAAATCCCACCACAAGAACCCATACCAGTCACGAAAGTACGAAAACTATTCGATAAGACAAAATCAGCGATTAATACATGCGCTAAGGCGATTGAAAGGAAGATACCTAAGCAACCGATGAAAATCGTAAAGGAGAAGTTTGCTAAAATGCAAACAAAAATTACTTCATATTTTAGGAAAATAATTAAACCAAAGTTTGAAATTCATGAAACGGCTTCAGCTATTAAAGGCTTTACGAAACAATACACGGTAGAGGGGGCTAAAGGTATCGATGTCACATCATTTCTTAACGCCGTTCAAGCACCGGCGGTAGACTTGTTGTCAAAAAATCGTCAAACTAAGGTCAACTTTGTCCTTACCTGCGCAATGGAGCGTGTTGATATGAAGTCTGGAGAAGCAGATGCTAGTGATTTTCCATTCGTTTCAAAGACTGAGGTGATTCTTGATTCCACCGATGTAAACGAAATTTATAACACCGCGAAAGATAAAATTAAAGAGTCGATGGCCTCCTTCCAGATGCGTGGTAGTAATTGGCGACTCAGGGCGGTTCAAAAATTAGAAATCAACACAGTTGTTTACAAACCGTTGAAAGGTAGTTCTTACATTCCACTACCGAAATGTCTAGCGAGTAAAAATGGAATTATTAATATGAGGAACGAAGACGCAGAATGTTTCAAGTGGTGCGTGACGAGAGCCTTAAACCCTGTTGCGAGAGATTCAGAAAGAATTACGAAAGAATTAATCAAGCAGTCTGAGGAACTTGATTGGTCCGGCATCGAATTCCCAGTAGCGGCGGATGCTAATGTGATAAGTAAGTTTGAGAGAAATAATAAAATTAGTATTAATGTCTTCGGTTACGAGAAAGATGTTAACCTATTCCCACTATATTTATCGAAGCATGAGAACGATTTCAGTATAGATCTATTACTCATTTCTGACGAAGAAAAGAATCATTATTGTTGGATAAAGAACTTCAACAGACTGATGGCGGTACAAACAGACAAGTCTGTTAATTCGATGCACTATTGTAGAAGATGTTTAATAGGATTCAGTAGAAAAGATTCGCTACGCAAACACACCGAGTACTGTTCCCAACACGAGGCGCAAAAGATAGAACTTCCAGAACCGGGAACTATGTTGAGTTTTAAAAATTATTATAGAAAGATGAGAGTCCCCTTCGTAGTATACGCCGATTTCGAAAGCTTCATTAAACCTATAGACACTTGTCAACCAAATCCTAACACGTCCTATACTAACAAATACCAAAAACACGTTCCGAGTTCTTTCTGTTATTATATAAAATGTTTCGACGATAACCTATATTCGCAAGCCCCCGTAATGTTTACAGCGGAGAACGAAGACGACGATGTAGCGCAAATATTTATAGACACTCTTATAGAGAATATAAAAGATATTTACAAGCGATTTAAATTTCCAAAACAAATGATATTCGGGAAGAAAGACAAGGAGCTATACGCCTCGGCTACCGTTTGTCACATTTGCGAAGGTGAATTAGGCGCTGATCGAGTTCGTGACCACTGTCATTTAACTGGAAAATATAGAGGAGCCGCTCATAACAGTTGTAATTTAAGCTATAAAGTCCCCAAGTTTTTCCCGGTACTGTTGCACAATTTATCTGGATATGACAGTCATTTATTCGTAAAGAAACTACGAGGCGAAGATAACGAAAGGATTAACTGTATTCCTTGTAACGAAGAGAAGTACATCTCGTTTAGCAGAGAAGTTGTGGTTGATAAGTTTGTAGGTAAAGAAAATAAGGAAGTAGAGGTTAAACGCGAATTACGTTTTATCGATAGTTTTAGATTCATGCCCTCCAGTCTCGACGCATTATCGAAGAATCTGAGCAAAGACCAGTGTAAAAATATAGGCAAGCACTATTCGGGTAACCAGCTCGATCTCTTGCTAAGAAAAGGCGCGTACCCCTACGATTACGTCGATACTATCGATCGGCTGAACGAAACGGAACTACCGCCAAAGTCGGCATTCTATTCGAGACTTTGCGATTCGGACATTAGCGACGAAGACTATAACCACGCACGGACGGTATGGAATGAATTCGGATGTAAAACGTTTCGACAATACCACGATTTATATAATCAGTCAGATGTTCTCCTGCTCGCCGATGTCTTTGAGAATTTCAGAGACGTTTGCTGCGAGAACTACGGTCTCCACTTCCTACACATGGCTGCCTCTCTGGGGTTATGATGAAGTGATATTTTTATTTAAAGCAACATTTATGTTTTACAGCTGACATATGCCAGCCGAACCCTTGTCACAATGGTGGAAGCTGTAGCTTTGGCTCTAGTTGGGACAAATACGTGTGCATATGCGAAAACGGATGGAGTGGACCTACATGCCAGGAACCGCCGCGTAAGTTCATGCACAGTCAATTCGGTAGCCAAGCAACGCGTAATGCAAGGAAGAACGTTGCAGATTGAGATAGCAGTTTTAGCTATTTCTATGAAGAAACATACAAACATTATGTATGCGTACAAACATATGGATATATGAATATACAGACATGAATTAAATGCACATAGTTTGTACTTGCGTTCATTGATACATATACACACTTACATACATATAAAAGTACTACGTAGGCTACTTAATAAAGATACAACATAATATTGTAAAGCATCCTAGACGTAGTTCGCTACTAGTACTGGCGATTCTATTTAAAAATTGAAGTTGCACATATATACATGCATGCATACATGCATACACAGTATACATTACTCAGCTAAATGCAAACGTATATATAGGTAAATAAGTAGATGATTGTGTAACCAACGTGTAACAGACAAAATACAAATTGCATCTTAGCTAAGCAAGTTAATGTTAAACCAGTTTTAATAGCCGCTATTTGCTTAGTCTTTCTATGAGCATTCGCGCAGTTTAAAAAGTAGAGACAAATGCTGATGACCGGTGACTTTGAGTTACCTGCGTATTGTTGTGTTAGCTAACTGTACTTTTATGTTCTTACTGATATTTTACGTCATTTTAAGCTAGCGTAAGAAGTGCTCTTATGAGTTTTTTAAAAGGCGCGATATTAAAAGTCTAGATTACTAAATGCTTGCATTACGTGGTTTTCAAATGTTAACTGCTTGCAGCCGACCCTTGCGATGCGAAGCCGTGTCAAAACGGTGGCGTCTGCAGCGTTGGTGACACCTGGAACAGCTACGTATGTACGTGTGTCAACGGATGGAGTGACAGCCACTGCCTAACTCCACGTAAGTCGACGGTTCATTCAGCAGAGGAAGGAAGAAGACGATGTGAAGGAGTAGGAGAAGAAGGAGGAAAAGGAGAAGGAGCAGGAGAAGCAGAAAAATTGGTAGTAAAAGAAGGAGGAGTAGGATAAGCAGTACTTGGAGACATGAAGAAAAGGAGGAAAATGGTAGGAGGATGAGGAGGAAGAAAAGAAGGAGTAGCAGGAGGAGCAGAAGAAGAATTAGTAGTAAGAAGGAAGGAGGAGTAGGATAAGGAGTAGTTGGAGAAAAGAAGATAAAGGAGGAGTAAGAGGAGGAAAAAGGAGGAAGGAGGATAAGTAGTGTTAGTGGTAGAAGAAGGAGGAGGCGGATAGGATAAATAGCAGTGTATGATAAGGAGAAGGAGGAGAAAGAGAGGAGTCTAATCACAAGGAGGAATATAAATAGTGTTAATAGTAGTAATGTTAGTAATAGTAGTAGCAGTAGAATAAGAAGAAGAAGAGGAGGAGGATCATGAAGGGATAAAATCAGAAGAAAATTAAAGGGTTCTGGTATTGATTACTTTGACCATAAGAATCATGACGCCATGGTGACGATGATAAAGAGGAAACAAAGACCATAATCATAATACATAGCAATATATTAATGTCCGTTTTCCTCCTTGTTGTCCACAGCAAATCCATGCGACTCAGGTCCGTGCAAAAATGGCGGACAGTGTGCTCCCGGGAGAGGGACTGATGACTTCACGTGCACCTGCGTCAATGCCTGGAGTGGACCTACGTGCGAAGAACCACGTACGTCTCCACACGACAAACAATAAACACCTATCAGCTGTTATAATGTCAGTGTAATGAAAACTTAGGTAAAACGAGTTAAGATGAACTAAAGTAAGGCATTGTGAACTATGGTAAATAAGATAAGTAAGTAAGAATATTCTTTATTAACTATTTGTTAATCGCACACATTTAATAAATACTGTTAAAAAGTATATAGCATCAGGCTAGGGTCATGAGCACGGGGACGAGGGAGTAGTTGGTTGGCAGAGCGAACCTTATGTAACATAAGTTAACAAAATTTGTAATACATTTGAATATGATAAAAGTCCATCTGATATTACCCTCCTTTCAAAGTTCAGAAGTTCAAAACCGACCAAACGACTGAGCATCGACGGCGATGAGTATTTGTGAGTGAAGGACTTGCTCAAGGTTCCTGAATAGTGACCGTCTCAGAGAAGGATCGATCCCCTACCCCTGGGGTTCTTTTTCTCTCCTCAGAGTGTTTAGCACTGTGTCGCCCAATAAAAGTGGACCAGGTACGGAAGTAGGTGGAACACGAAGACCCACGATGTTGCCAACCCACGGCTAGAGGAGGGTTAAAGTCAATACAATGCGACACAGCAATCAGCAAGACAAGAAAAGCGCACAAGAAGAAAGACTAGAAAAGGTACAACAAGACATGGAAAGAAAAGATAATACAATACATAATAATGCAAAACAATACAAATTAAAACAATACAATGCAAGACAGTACAATGCAGTAGAAGCTAATACACTGCAACAAAAGACAATACAAGACAAAGAACACAAAACACTGCAAATTAAAACAAGACAATGCAAGACAATGCAGGATAATGCAAGACAAGACAATACAACACAGTGGATGTCAATACACTACAATAAAAGACAATACAAGAAACAATAATACAAAACAATACAAATAAAAACAAGACGACACAGAGAAGACAATGCAGGGCAAGACAGTGCAATAAAAACAGAGCAAGTGTATGGTTGTTTCTCTGATTGTGTCGACTCATTGTAAAGGTCAGTTGTATCTCTTTCCAGCCAATCCGTGCAATCCGAATCCATGTCGTAACGGAGGACAGTGCAGCATCGGTTCATCCATCGATTCCCATGTCTGCACCTGTGACGGAGCATGGACCGGACTCACCTGCGAAAAGGCCGTCCGTAAGTCAGCCACTCTACGTCTTTGTCTATCTGTCTGTCTTTGTCTATCTGTCTGTCTTTGTCTATCTGTCTGTCTTTGTCTATCTGTCTGTCTTTGTCTATCTGTCTGTCTTTGTCTGTCTGTCTGTCTATCTGTCTGTCTGTCTGTCTGCTTGTCTGTCTGTCTGTCTGTCTGTCTGACTGTCTGTCTGCCTGCCTGTCTGTCTGTCTGCCTGTCTGGCTGTCTGTTTGTCTTCCGATTGCTCACACAGATGGCGTAGTGCATTCGATATCAATCAATAAGTTACTCGCATACGCCTCATTAAATGATGTGACACAGAGGGTAGGCCTACATGAATATAAGCATACATACATACCAACATATATACATACATACGCATATACACGCATGCACCTACACACATGCACACACATACACACATACACGCACAATGGCACATACATGCATATTTATACATACATACATAGTACGTAAGTACATACATACGTACATACAGTACATACATTGTATTGTACTGTATTTTCGTTTATTTCATAACTAGCTGTCGAAACATAGCAAGTAACATCAACATCAATGCATGATTATGCAGTTAAAGTCTTAGAGACTAGACTATTATAGCTTCAGGTACTGCACTGTTCAGCACTATAATTATGTACATACATACGCACATCCATACATATATATATATATATATATATATATATATATATGTATATTATATATATATATATTAGGGGTGTCCAAAATAAATTTTTTGGGAATTTAAATTTGCACACCCTCTAATATTGTTGCTTATACAGAAGTAAAATTTCATGCAAAATTTCAGGTCTCTATGTCAACATTTGGGGGTTGCTCAATGAGGCTGAAGTTTCAACATATAAAAACGCATCGACAATGCAATCTAATAGCAGCTGTGCATAAGCTGTGCACAAACAAAGCTTGAAATAAAAGTGTCACTGATGAAATCATAGTTTGAATCATGGGGGATTCCTAGGCTCATAGCTTTCAGTCAAAATTGTCATGTAACTAGTAAGTAATATAGAGCCTCACTGTTCCCAGATCCTGGATGCTGTTAAATCTTGTAAATAAGCGACCGAAGACTGTAAGACTTTAGCGTGTTGTTTCGAGCATCTGGTATTCCCTTCCTATTGTCCTCAACGACCTGTATTAACTTCTGCATTTCTTGCTCTGATTTTGAGATCGATTGGCAAAATGTACTGAGTTTATACTCATCAAAGTCATTGAATGCTCTGCTATATGTAAGTCTTTACAACTTTCAGCGACTTGACTGTTATGCTGGTGTCAGTGACGGTATCTCATTCCAGGCATCTGGATCGTCGACTGACAAAGTAGCTATGCTTATTCCAACAGATATCAAGGCAGCAGATGAAGAGGAAGTCATCAGTTCATGCACTGTCTTGTTCTCCAGCTTTAATCCTGCGAATGTTCCAATCACTTCCACTCTGGATCATTGATTGAATCATTAACTTTTATCTTCAATGGAAACCTTCACAGAAAACAATGACAGTGGCACAAGTCCAAAGTACCACAGGTGGTTTGTAGCTTTTAATTGCAGCCTGTGACACACCTTGTTTATGCCAGAGTACTGTTTCATCATTTGGAACAGCAGCATATCGTTAAATGTGGCATCGACACCCACTGCGTGGAATGAGATGACAGGCAGGAACACAGATATGTGCTGCAAAATACGAAACTCTGTAAGATTCTCCAACTCACCAATGGTAAGCTTGAATTCATCATGAAAAGGTAGATTTTAAGGCAATAAATAACTATTAACTAGTCATCCACCTTGCCATGTGATAAGCTCCTGGAGGCCAGGAGTGGTAATGTTTGGGAGTTGGGAGGGGACAGTCCAAAATTAGAAGTGTAAGCTCGCTCAATTCTTTGTAATATTCTCGTGGTAAATATGAGGTACTGTCTGACAGGAAAGCTTGCAAGAATGAACACACTTCTTGGCAAAGCTGTTGCAGCAGCACGTAATCAAGTCAGGTATCATTCAAAGATTTGTAGTTTGCTTGGTTGATGTTTGGCCAAAACGCCTAAAATCTTTTGAAAAGAGCAATGTTTGGTCCATGACTGGCCATTAGAGGTCTGCGGGTAGAGCATTTTTGCTACCCGACCCGTACCCGTAACACAGAATCGTTACCCGTACCCGTACCCGACCCTTACTCAAAATTGCTACCCGACCCTACCCGTACCCGCGGGTATACCCGTACCCGTACTGTACCCGTCACGTCATTAGCACGCCTTCCCATAGTCCCTGTCCCTACCAGGCCAACAGGCTTACAACTCAGCATGTAGTAATAATAATAAATAGGCTAATGATGACGATAGTAGTAGTAGCAGTTGTTGTTGTGGTGGTAATAGTAACAGTAGCAGCAGCAGTAAAAGCAGCAGCAGTAGCAGCAGTAGCAGCAGTAGTAACAGCAGCATCAGCAGTAGCAGTAGCAGTAGTAGCAGCAGTAGTAGCAGTAGCAGCAGCAGCAGTAGCAGCTAATGCAGTAATACTAATAGTAGGCAGTCAACTTGTGGAACCTGTCACATGCAACCGTTGTGCTTTCTCAATTGCATTGTACATTTTATCTCCGTGGTCTATACTGTGACCGAGTACACTAAGTGACTGTTAATAGTACGTTGTAGACCCGGTCAGGCCCATTGCGCGCCTACATTCTCTGTTATATGTGACGGTGACACTGTCACCCCAAAACTTCACATCGGTACGGGTAAAACCGGGTATACCCGTACCCGTGATAACCCTACCCGTACCCGACCCGACCCGTGAAATGCGTACCAGACCCGTACCCGATCCGCGGGTACGGGTAAACCCGCGGGTACGGGTATACCCGCAGACCCCTACTGGCCATGCAATACTACACGGACTTCACCGATGATGATCCTATGCATGTAGTGTTGACATGCTAAGTGCAACACGTTTTCTGTATCAACTGTTCCAGCAAAGTATAAAGGCCTACATGTGCTACGCTTTGTCCCTGTGTTTGACGCCGTTGTATCAAAGCACAGGCCTAAAACATCTGTTGCAACATCACAGAGATTCAACAACTGGAATGCAGCCTTAGCGTGTGTCTGTCCAGTGCTATAGAAGGACCTTTTATTACTCCAAGTTCCTTACCTACATTATGTCCTGTAACACAGACTGCAATCCTGTCAACATTTCCTTTGGATTCCCCGCGTTGGTGCCGTTTTTCACATCTAGAACTTTG
>JACEVL010000231.1:542500-572500 GCA_020284085.1 Aporrectodea caliginosa | reverse complement strand
GTCAAGCCATTTTAAAAGCGCCTCTTTAGATGTGTTACATTGCCATGTTAAACACTGGTCACAATATCCAGACCCTTACACACATACATCTTCTCATTCATATCAAGGTCAACGGTTTCAATCGCTAGGCTTGATTTACTTAGACGTGTGCTCAATAATGCACATGCTTTCTGTACAGTTGCAGTCGAACAACCACCTGTTCAACCGCCAAGTATGTATTTAGTAATACATGTAGGCCTACATACGGCGAGCCTGGGTACTATGATATTAACCAGCCTCGCTGTTTCGCATGAAATTGACGTTGGTTGTTATACCAAGAGTTGGGTCGCAGCATGGTCATAATCGTTTTTCGACCACACCATTTAGCTAACATAAAGTCAACGCTGTACCTTTCTAAGTATTATAGGCCTACTTGGGACATACAAATTTACTCACAACAATTCGTAGAAAGTTTTAATAGATATCAACCAACGTCTTTTTAAATCCATTTACGTTTCAGCGAACTTTCCAGCTTCATCATAAAAACTGCATTTTGTATTGAACATCATTCTGTAAATTAGTTTGAACACTTCTTGAAACACAACCCAGTGCAAAATAATCTGTAGAAAGCCTATAAGTCCATACAGGAAGGGGCGAGATTTGTAGCCAGACTCTAAATGAAATAAAAGGTTATGGATAAAAATCGACAAATCGTAAAGCGCTACTAAAATAGTGCAGGAGGGCGGGGCTTATTCACAAAGGCTGTTTCAAGTCAGAACCAGACACGTAGCGAGACTTAAATTCAAGAGGAGGCAACTTCACAGACCACTCGTCGCATGAGAAGTAGACTGTTCTATGCGCACTTTTAGCGAAACGGAGAAAATCAAAAAAGAAAGTTTGGGAAATTACAATTTAGCACTGAAAAGTCTTTGGTGGGACAAAATTGAGACAAAATGTTTAAAAAACATTTATGTGGACATCTGCAACTTTAAACAATCACAAAGATTGATGCTTCTCGCATAAGAAAACATACTTTGAAGGCCACTTTCGGAATTTGTTCACATAGAACAACATATTACAGAAACAGCTATATACTAGTAATTGTTATTATGATTCATCATTACATGGAACATTATAATTGTTAGTGAAAGGAATTATGAAAGTCGTTATTAATTAGGTATAAAAGACCATTATCTAATGATTCTAGGAAGAAATTATTTTTTGGAGTATATTTTAAAACTCTAATAATCACTATCACTGTATATTTACAGTGGTACAATGTAAGCTTCTTGTATAAGAAGTTATTTTAAAGCGCTTTTCAAAGTCTGTTCAAATAGAAGAAAATATTGCTGAAATAGGTGAGCACGGTTAACTGTTATAATGATTTATCACTATAACAGGGAACATTATAATTCTCAGTAACATTTACGCAATTAGGGAAACCCAGTTAGGTAATACTTACACAATATTGATTCTCTATTTTCACCACGTTCTTTCTCGTTACTTTGGCCCAATAAATGTTTACCAACTGATCTAATGCGTCTTTTTGTCGAAATTCGTGACACTTTTGAGACACTGCTCTGTGCACTTTTTATTTTATCAGAGGACATGATATCACGTTACTCAACAGGGTGGTCAAACTTTCCAAGTCAATAATCCTCATGCCTCATAACAGTGCCTTCCGATGATCCACATGACTTAGACAGCGAATGCATAGCTAGCAGTTGATTTCTGTTTAATTCATCATTGGATAGAAAATCATTACTGGTATTCTCATGACAGGCAAAACTATTCCCCTCATCATTCACCTGATCTTTATTGATAGTGTCACCTTCAGTACCCTTGTCCATCTTATCATTGAATGGACTGACTTCGTTGATAGTGTCACTTTCAATACCATTGATCACCTCACCTGACTGGGCTGACTTCAACCATATTGATGGTGTCACCTTCAATGCCCTTGATCACCGCATCATTGAATGGACTGAATACATATCGATAGTGTCACTTTCAATACCCTTGATAACCTCATCATTGAATGGACTGACATCATCCATATTGATGGTGTCACCTTCAATGCCCTTGATCACCTCATCATTGACTGGACTGACATCATCCATATTGATGGTGTCACCTTCAATGCCCTTGATCACCTCATCATTGACTGGACTGACATCATCCATATTGATGGTGTCACCTTCAATGCCCTTGATCACCTCATCATTGACTGGACTGACATCATCCATATTGATGGTGTCACCTTCAATGCCCTTGATCACCTCATCATTGACTGGACTGACATCATCCATATTGATGGTGTCACCTTCAATGCCCTTGATCACCTCATAATTGACTGGATTGACGTCGTCCATATTGATATATAGTGTCACTTTCAATACCCTTGATCATCATTCATTGACTGGACTGACTTCATCCATATAATATTGATGGTGTCACCTTCAATACCGTTCACCTCATCATTGACTGGACTGACTTCATCCATACTGATAGCGTCACTTTCAATACCCTTGTTCACCTCATCATTGACTAGAGTCACTAGACCGACTTCATCTTTATTCATCACTTCTTCCATTTACCGGCAGAACAGTGATCTAATTTACCTTCTGTTGTCAACTTATATAATATTCTTACTGTAGTGTATATCTTGAGTTAATCTTTTTCGATTTGTTATTCTTTTTCGATATGGTCTCTCCATGTTGTCTCTATGACTATTCTGTTATCCTTCTCGAAAGGAACGCGGTTACTATTATAATGTTCTATAATATGCATGCGCAAATCACAATGTGCCGTTGAGACCACGTGACCGTAATAGAACAAAATAATCCTGGGCTATAGTCATGAACACAACTTGTTCTATGTTATCCACGTGATTAAATCTGTGAAATATAATTGGGTGGTTCACATAGAATAGTATAATACCTATCAGTTAGTAAGAATATGCACAAAGAATAAAATAATTCTGCTCTTATCCCAGTAAAGGCACCATTTTCACAGTCGCAACTTTGTACGAAGATAGAACAAATCACTCTGCATCCGACTGTGTACGTAACTCAAAAGTAAACAAAAACGTAGATAGAACACTATAATTCTCATGCGGCGCACTGCCAAAATCCTGGTCATTTGGGTCATTGGTCAATAGAAATTCCAGTATATAAAAAGAACAACTGCCTCCTCGTGCCTCAATGTAGCTACGCCTATGGTCAGAACAGTTACACATAGACAGAAAGACAGAGGCGGAGACAAGGAAGCTGGACTGTGATTAGGAAACAATGGGAAAGTGGCAAAGAGATTGTATCGTATTTCTTTTCCTTTCTTGGAAATCATGATTTTATGGCGGACCATAATTATGCCAATCACCCTTGAAACTGCTCTGCCATTTAACTGCGCTGCATAAATATAGTCTTATTTGCATTGCTCCACATTACATCATATTCAATGACATTGCATCGTGTCTGCATTACAATGCATTTAATTGCATTATGGTAGACTATATCTGAATCGCACTACACGGTGCGTTGTAAAACAACACATTGCATCATGTCATATTGCAGGTTCTACATTACATGAATTAATCAATCAATGTTCTTTAGTGATCACCATAATACAAGCACATAGTTTAGACAGTCGTGTACAATGGCATCAATGAGTAGACCCAAAGGATCACAAGGTTCCGTTATAACAGGGTTGCCTCATAGCAACGTCATAATTTTTTATTATGCCACGTTTAACCAGCTACCTTACTTACCGCTTTTAAGCATCACATTACACGATGTCAAGTTTTTTTAAACATTTAGTTTTGCATTGCGTTACAAAGACATACGTTCGATTATTCCTGTTCAGCCGAATGCTCCTGGAAAGAATCGGTCGGCAAGCAAATCCCTAACGGGCAACACGCGTGTGAAGTGAGCAGTCTATTGGCCTGCCAGGCTCTTTGCCTGGCGTCGCCGAACTGCCAGAGCGTTGATTGGAACGTTGCTAATCTCGCCTGCTACCTGCTCCAAACCCAGGAAGGCCTAGAGTGTTCGCCGGGAACTAACCACTATGACTACACCTGCCCAGGCCCCGGTAATTACCTATTGCTACCTCTTCATGCACATTCGTGGGTGGGCGTGGGTATTACTGGAGATTTTGTTGTCACTCGCTCTCTGTCTTATTCCTCTGTCACCATGCACACTGGTCCACGCATTTATTCTTAATCGATTGGACTACTGCTCCTCGCTCTACTGTGGAAGGCGTTCTGCGGGCGGCTCCTCGTTTAATTGGTGGTGTCTCTAGGTTTAGCCACATCTCTGCCTTTATGCGTGATGTCCTCCACTGGCTCCCGGTCCATCAGCGCATCCATTCTAGGGTCTTCTCTATCGTCTGGCACTGTGTTCTGGGAACAGCACCTGCCTAATTCCGGGAGCTCTTTACTTTGACATCGCCCTGCTCTGGTCGCCGATCTCTGCTCTCGGCCTCTAGAGGTGACTTTATGGTTGCCCATGCTCTGCCACTAGACATGTCGGGCTTTCTCGACCGTGGGTCCTTCTCTTTGGAGTAGGCCCTAGCCTCCCCTCTGACCTGCGTTCTCTCCCGCGAGACTTCTCTGGCTCTTTTTATGAGCTACTTAAGACTTTCCTTTTTGACCGGGCCTGGGTCGGGAGCGCCTCTGACTAGTAATCTTGAAGGGGCGCTATATAAATTTTCAGATAGATAGATAGATAGATAGATAGATAGATAGATAGATAGATGGATGGATGGATGGATGGATGGATGGATGGATGGATGGATGGATGGATGGATGGATGGATGGATGGATAGATAGATGGATGGATGATTGATGGATGGATGGATGGATAGATAGATGGATAGATGGATGGATGGATGGATGGATGGATGGATGGATAGATAGATGGATAGGATAGAGAGAGACAGACAGACAGACAGACAGACAGACAGACAGACAGATAGACAGATAGACAGATAGATAGATAGATAGATAGATAGATAGATAGATAGATAGATAGATAGATAGATAGATAGATAGATAGATAGATAGATAGATAGGCCAGATAGATGATAGATGATGGATGGATGGATGGATGGACGGACGGACGGACGGACGGACGGACGGACGGACGGACAGACAGACAGACACACAGATGGATAGATAAACAGACATACATACATACAGATAGACGGATATAGGGTTTGCGACGTTGCCCCATTTGTAATAACCTACTTTAGACTATCCCTATCTCTATCCGCATCTTTGAAGGATACCAAGTATTTTATTATTTGCCCGCATCTTCGTACGGCAGCGAGGGACCTTCATTGCCCCACGAGTCATCACACATGAGATGGAAAATCACTGTTTTATGGAAAGACCTTGTGCACCATAATCTGAACTGCGGCACTAATCGGCAAAACTGCTTCTGGTGAGATACGTGTTTAACTGATGGTTCTGTTAATTATTTGCAGTGCCTCCTGTTTATCCACCAGCTTCACAACCTCCACCGCCACGTATGTACACAGTTTAATCATTGGATTCGTCAAGCATGCAACATATTTTATCAGACTATTGTAGGTGCTGCAAGCGTCTCCTTAAGGTATTGCATGAGGAGATTCACTTACAATGGGGCGGAGACAAACATATTTGAAATTACAATTAAAATGACCTGCGGTCCGTGCGAAAAAGTCATTAAAATCCGACTCTTTGTTCATTTTTTGTGATAAAAAGTATAAATTGAGAATGGACAAACGTTCGAAGACCCGAGCATAGTAGCCTACTATTTAAGGGTCTATAAGTCTTACTGCATTGTTTAACGTTGTGAGTTACTCTTGGATCATTAGACACAAACGCACATCAATTTATCTTTGTCTCAATCCACTGATATTCTGGATATTGACCTGACATCGGTTTGGCTTTGTGCGCCATCAGTTGTTGCCTCGTGCATTAGACAGCGGCGCTATATAAATGACTAATTAACAATTAGCAACTTAAATATCAACGCAATTGTCTGCTGTAGCTTATACCTATTGAACACTGCTTGGAAAGTCAAAGGCAGCTTTTTTCTATGTTTCAGCTGAAATTACAACAACTCCAACACCTCCGCCAAGTACGAGTGCAATTTACTTTTCGCTTCTAGGCTACTTAGATTTCTAGTTACGCAATTTCAAATTTTACAGACAACATTCCATTACTGAAATGAGAGACAGAACTGACCTTACAACTAATAGAATGTTTTATTATTTAGCCACAACTACTACCACAGCTCCGCCTAGTAAGCACACCGTTCAGTGTTTACATTTTTATAATTATAATATCCCTATTTACATATCTATACCGTTTAGCCTACATTTTTATAACGAAGAATTTCGCATCTCCTATGCTTCTGAATTTCCTGTGACTGTTGATTTGTTCAACATTTACAACAACGACAGCAACTGAGCCAGGTTCATTCATTCATTCATTCATAAATTTATATAGCGCCCCTTCCAAAGAACTACTCAGAGGCGCTCCCGACTCCAGCACGGCCAAAAAGTACAGTTTTGTGCCAGGTGTGTCTGATCAGTGTAGCCTAATTCATTTTAGAAGTTGAACGATTTAAATGTTAAAATGTAAAGCTGGTTTTAAATTTTGAACAATATTAATTTTACAACTCAGTTTCACAGGTGCAGATCTTAACAACTATGGATTAAACGTTTCCTTGAAATTCAATAGTGTAAATAATATTTCTCTCTAATTCAGCCACTACCACTAAAGCTGGACCTGGTAAATATTCAGCTTAGTATCTTTCTCATTTTATATATCAACAATTTATTTAATTATTATTATTAATTAGTAACTTATATCGCACGGTTGACTAATGCACAAGGCATCAACCGATGACACACAAAACCAAGTCATAATCGGGTCAACATCCTAAAGGTCAGTCCGTTAGAGAAAGAGATCCAGCCTATGTTCTTAACAACACCCACGTACTGTGACAGAGTTGGTAGACAGAGTAGATAGACAGACAGACAGACAGACAGACAGACAGACAGACAGACAGACAGACAGAGTTAGAGAGACAGACAGACAGACAGACATGACAGACAGGAGAGACAGTCTTTTATAGGAGAGAGAGACAGAGAGAGAGAGAGAGAGAGAGAGAGAGAGAGAGAGAGAGAGAGAGAGAGAGGTCAGCAAGTCAAACACAGTTGGACGCTTGGGTATTCCCCTATAAGGCGCATTTTAAGTATTTACGAGCACACTTGCAGTTACTATCTCTATTTTGCACCGAGTACTGAGCCTTGGTTCTGAAACTGCTTGCTTTCATTACAGCGGTCTACTGTATAGCTTTAAGATAACGTTTATGCAATAACTGATTGAAAAACTCCATTCGAAAGTATGAATTTGTCTATAACAGTGACCACAGCAGAAATAGGCCTAAGTGAGCACACGAGATCTGAATCCCGTCTTGTTGTTCACCATATTTTAATAAGATTAGTTAAGCGTAGGCGTAATTTTCTAAATATGTTCTATTTTCCACCACAACGACAACAACAACGACTACAACTCCAACACGTACGAAAGCTATCTCTGCATTCTCTTATATAAAAGCAGTAAAATCAAAATCGGAAGAAAACGCTATTTATCAATGCAACAGCTATAATAATTGTATATGTATGTACCTATGTATGTATGGATGTATCAATGTATTTACGTAACATGTATGCATGTATGCATGTATGTATGTATGTATGTATGTATGTATGTATGTATGTATGTATATACGTATGTATGTATGTATGTATGTATGTATGTATGTATGCATGTATGTGTGTGTATGTATGTATGTATATATGAAACTATGTAGACACTTGATATAGAGCCTTTTGATTGTAATGCACAAAAGCGATTAATAAATGGCTATCTGACTCATTGAAACAAACTATGCTGCCTAATTGTATTACTGCTAAAACAATGCTCAGGTATTCATCATTCATCGTAATCGTTAACTCCAAATTTGCATGTAAAACGCTACTGTAAAGTTAAGCGAGATATATAAACACATTCAGGCACGTAGCCAGACTTAAATTCAAGAGGAGGCAACTTCACAGACCATTGGCAAAATCTTGTTCTTTGGGTTCATTGGTCAATTGAATTTGCATGATATAAAAAGTAAGTAACTGCCTCCTCGTGCCTCAATGTAGCTACGTTTATGAACACAATAATACTATATCGTTTTAGTAAGCAATAGCGCAACATTGTAGTTTTCAAATGATTATGTAAGTAAGTAAGCATATACGCATTTATGTCACTATACACTTCCCGGGCTTTTAGCTGCTGGATCTGAGTTTCGGAATGTACCTCCTGTATCTATTCCTCAGTCTTTGTGCCATTTCGATCTCCGCCAAAGATTTACCTTTTCTGCAGGATTATCCACCGCCGCCTGTTTCTCTCTCTCGGCGGACTGACTGTCTGGACATTGACTTGACTTATTGACTTACTGTTTGCTCTCGTTTCGTCATTGCTTTATGTCTTGTCCATCAGAGAAGTTTGAACTTTGTTTGACAATAATAACAACTACAATAACGTCATGGGGAGTAAGCAATAGCGCAACATTGTAGTTTTCAAATGATTATGTAAGTAAGTAAGCATATACGCATTTATGTCACTATACACTTCCCGGGCTTTTAGCTGCTGGATCTGAGTTTCGGAATGTACCTCCTGCATCTATTCCTCAGTCTTTGTGCCATTTCGATCTCCGCCAAAGATTTACCTTTTCTGCAAGATTATCCACCGCCGCCTGTTTCTCTGTCTCGGCAGACTGACTGTCTGGACATTGACTTGACTTACCGTTTGCTCTCGTTTCGTCATTGCTTTATGTCTTGTCCATCAGAGAAGGCGCTATAGAAGTCCTGATCTATAATTGTTATTGTTAATAATAGTACTATGTGCTACTTAATTACTTGTTCGCTGAGTTTTGCGCTGCTTTTTATCCATCTAGTTTAACTTGCGGAAATCTTGATGTTTGAGCCACAGGCTAAAAAGTCAAATCTTGCGACGACTAATTCGATCACTTACAATCATTCAATCGTCGTGAAACTTGGCAGATAGACTCGCCCTCGCAGACACTTCATTCTATAAAAATTTCAGCTCCCCCAAAAAGGCTAGCTTATAGAATCGGGGACTCAACTTTTCGAATCGGGGATTCACCTTTTCCGATACGCAGCGTTGTCATTGGCCAGCGTTGTCATTGGCCGCAACAAAACGGGCGCGCTGCCTGATTAAACGCACGCTATGTTGTAAAATGAACGCGGACTATATATTTGTAGAGGTAACTGCTTCATAAGACGCATTATAGGATACTAGATGGATATAGTAGTAAAAACTTTGTTTTTACGGGCTGTATTTTTACTTACTTGCTGACTTAGAATCGATGTGCATTGACGTTATTGTTTGGGATAGTCTGTGGATAATTTGAAACACTTGTGTTTCTGAGGAAATTCATTACTTTTGGTTTTCAGCGACCACAACAACTCCAGGTAAGCCACACCTAATTATAGGCTAGCTAAATGCAATTTGTTTGACAATAATAACAACTACAATAACGTCTTGGGGAGATGGTTGAATGGTAACACGCTGGCACGAAGATCAGAATGACGCGGGTTCGATACCCGCTTGCCCCATCAGGTTGACTCCAGCCTCCAACTCCCCTAGGGGCCGACTGTAAACTAAGAAACACAGTTGGACGCTTGGGTATTCCAGTATAAAGCGCATTTTAAGTATTTACGAGCACACTTGCAGTTACTATCTCTATTTTGCACCGAGCACTGAGCCTTGGTTCTGAAACTGCTTGCTTTCATTACAGCGGTCTACTGTATAGCTTTAAGATAACGTTTATGCAATAACTGATTGAAAAACTCCATTCGAAAGTATGAATTTGTCTATAACAGTGACCACAGCAGAAATAGGCCTAAGTGAGCACACGAGATCTGAATCCCGTCTTGTTGTTCACCATTATTTAATTAGATTAGTTAAGCGTAGGCGTAATTTTCGAAATATGTTCTATTTAGCCACCACAACGACAACAACAACGACTACAACTCCAACACGTACGAAAGCTATCTCTGCATTCTCTTATATAAAAGCAGTAAAATCAAAATCGGAAGAAAACGCTATTTATCAATGCCACAGCTATAATAATTGTATATGTATGTACCTATGTATGTATGCATGTATCAATGTATTTACGTATGTATGCATGTATGTATGTATGTATGTATGTATGTATGTATGTATGTATGTATATGTATGTGTATGTATGTATGTATGTATGTATGTATGTATGTAAACTATGTAGACACTGTATGTATGGCTATGTATGTATGTATGTATGTATGTATGTATGTATGTATGTATGTATGTATGTATGTATGTGTGTATGTATGTATGTGTGTATGTATGTATATATGAAACTATGTAGACACTTGATATAGAGCCTTTTGACTGTAATGTACAAAGCGCTTAATAAATGGCTATCTCACTCATATTAAACAAACTATGCTGCCCAATTGTATTACTGCTAAAACAATGCTCAGGTATTCATCATTCATCGTAATCGTTAACTCCAAATTTGCATGTAAAACGCTACTGTAAAGTTAAGCGAGATATATAAACACATTCAGGCACGTAGCCAGACTTAAATTCAAGAGGAGGCAACTTCACAGACCATTGGCAAAATCTTGTTCTTTGGGTTCATTGGTCAATTGAATTTGCAGGATATAAAAAGTAAGTAACTGCCTCCTCGTGCCTCAATGTAGCTACGTTTATGAACACAATAATACTATATCGTTTTAGTAAGCAATAGCGCAACATTGTAGTTTTCAAATGATTATGTAAGTAAGTAAGTAAGCATATACGCATTTATGTCACTATACACTTCCCGGGCTTTTAGCTGCTGGATCTGAGTTTCGGAATGTACCTCCTGCATCTATTCCTCAGTCTTTGTGCCATTTCGATCTCCGCCAAAGATTTACCTTTTCTGCGGGATTATCCACCGCCGCCTGTTTCTCTGTCTCGGCGGACTAACTGTCTGGACATTGACTTGACTTATTGACTTACTGTTTGCTTTCGGTTCGTCATTGCTTTATGCCTTGCCCATCAGAGAAGGCGCTATAGAAGTCCTGATCTATTATTGTTACTGCTAATAATAGTACTATGTGCTACTTGTCATTGGCCGCAACAAAACGGGCGCGCTACTATGTTCGCGGACTGTAGAGGTTTTCATAAGACGCATTATAGGACTTTGTTTTTACTTACTTACTTGCTGACTTAGAATCGATGTGCATTGACGTTATTGTTTGGGATAGTCTGTGGATAATTTGAAACACTTGTGTTTCTGAGGAAATTCATTACTTTTGGTTTTCAGCAACCACAACAACTCCAGGTAAGCCACACCTAATTATAGGCTAGCTAAATGCAATTTGTTTGACAATAATAACAACTACAATAACGTCTTGGGGAGATGGTTGAATGGTAACACGCTGGCACGAAGATCAGAAGGACGTGGGTTCGATACCCGCTTGCCCCATCAGGTTGACTCAGCCTTCAACTCCCTAGGGGCCGACTGTAAACTAAGTAGTAGGACAGATGTGAGCCTTGCAGGCTGCTCTTCTTAAAGACTCCTCTTAAACTTGCTATCATCTGTTAATAATAATAATAATATCTTTTCTTTATTTAGCGCCTGACAAACGCACTGCGCTGTACATTTACATGTTATGCAATTGAAACAATCTCAACTAGTTAACTACTAACAGAACAGACAGCCTGTAATACACGGCGCTAATAGCAGCCTACAAAGATCTAACTACTATATCATGTGATCTTACTATCGTACTTGTCATTTTTAATGAAGAAACGGATATTATTAATACAATAACAGATTTTAGTTGCCCATTTTAAGAGACGAGCCATATAAATTAGTAATAATAATAGTAATATCTTTTCTTTTAATTAAGCGCCTGACAAACGCACTGCGCTGTACATTTACATGTTATGCAATTGAAACAATCTTAACTACTAACAGAACAGACGGCCTGCAATACACGGCGTTAATAAGCAGCCTCCAAAGCATGTCCGCCCTACGGGACTCGAACTCGGTACCTCTCGCTCTCTACGCCAGTATGTTATCCAATGCGCTATCGGGCAGAAGTAACGTAATAAATCTTCAGACTTTTGTCACTTCCAGTGTGCCACGTAAGGTTTTATTCAAGGCAAAAGCCATTGCAAGTATCCTAAAACATTTCAGGCTCATGCAAGCAGAGGACGGACCTGGTCTTCATCGTTGACGCGTCGACCAGTATCTGCGGACCGACAAAGTGTAAGAACTGGAATTTCAACCTGGATTTCATTCGCAATGTCATCTCCCGCATGACCATCGGCCCTGATGATACAAGAGTCGCACTTCTTACGTTCGCCGACTATGCTGTTCTCACATTTTACCTAGACAAGTGGGTAGCTTTTTTTATCTTAGACAATATGACATTGTGACCCTTTTTCCTCTTGATAATTATACCTAATGTTTGCTTTTAAGATGTGCTTAATATTCTTAAAAATTTGTTGTAAAGAATTATAATATTATTCCACCTTGGGTCTGAGTACGGACCTAAAGTGAAATAGGAAACTCTTAGTCTTCCCGAGCCGTATATTCACAAAATTTGTGACGTATTATCAGATTATATCTCACTGTATTATTTTTTATGGTATCATTGTGTCCAAAAACTCTGTGTGAGCGACTGAGCAATGAGCATGGTCCCGCCTCAAAGCCAAAACTTGAGTGAACATCGGCGTCTTTGTCGCTATGGCTTTCGTGGCTCCTGCGTAATGAAGCATTTTCTGTTCTTAATTGCATTTAACATCACATAGGTTAGCTGTTTATTGAATTACCTTAATAAGTAAATAAACACATACATACTAAATGCATATGTAAATAGTCAGAGCATGTTCTGATTTTCGTGTTCATCTACTAGATATAAGGACAAGGCCTCTCTGTTAAAAGCTGTCAGTAATGTTGAGTATACCGGGGGCGAGACGAACACAACGGGGGCCTTCCAGTTGCTCCTGTCCAACGTATTCGTACCGGAACATGGCGACAGACCGGATGTCCCTAACACGGTAATTGTCATCACGGACGGAGCACCGAACAGAGCGGCCAACAAGCTGAAGGATACCATGACTGAGGTTTTTAAAAGAAAGATCAAGTCTCTGGCCGTTGGTGTCACTAACAGCGTCAAAGACAATGTCCTACAGCTGATCTCGTCACCCCCGGGATTGGTTAGAACTTTGCTTTGTTTTTCTCAGTGATGATGAAGATAGTTGATAGGCTTACTGTTGAATGATCGAATGAATAGATTGACTGAAAGACAGTTTTTGTGCTTTTTGTTATTTGTTTGGTATAATTTCTGTTCTTAGTTAAGATAAAATTCTTCATACATTGTATGTAATAGGTTACTGTTGGAACAGGATACAGAGAACTTGAATCAGCGAAATAACTGCTGGCAGTTAAAATCATTCATGTACATATCTTTGGTCCTAACCAGCGGTACTTCGGTCCTTTCTGGGTTCCCATTTTTGTGTCCATTAGAAAGATTATGCAAATTCTTATGTTATCTTGGCTATGGACCAATAAAAATGTTGGTGATTGATTGATATATAGAAAGACAGTCGGAGATACATTTTTATAGATGGATTAATGCATGGACGGATAGATGGCTGGATACGTCGATAAAGTTAAGTTAAGATGGGTATGCAAGTGATAAATCCAGAAAGGCTATAAACTGTATGAACTGCATATGATGTATCGTAATGCATGGCTACGTACGCCTTATGCAAATAGGTGAATACAAAGGTGCAGCAAGCTTAAAGATTGATAGAAAGAGATACTCAAAAAAATGTATCCGTCAATCTGTAAGAATCTGTAGAACCTGCGTTTCATTAAAAAAATATATTCCTAAGACATGTTCGATGTTGTGTTTCATATGTATCTGAGATAGTATAAAGGATAACACTCTTGCCTGACGTTTTCACGGACCCGGTTCGATTCCCGTAGGGCCCCCTGGGTTTAGCTCATGCCTTCATTCCCTAGGTGGCAGCAAAAGTACAATGAGCTTGCGCCTTGATGGCTGCAACTTTGTTGATTCATGTCTTCTGTAATTTGTGTTCTTGTGAATGGTTTAATCGCCATAACACGTACTTGTAGAGCGCAGTGCGTTTGTCAGGCGCTTCATCAAAGAATAAATATTATTATAATTACTATAATATTAGTGAAAGGTGGTTGACTGTTCAATGTTGTTCATTGCGTCTTTTTATACAGCTTGACCAGGACTACTTCAAGGCTCAAGATTACGATACGTTGGATAACGTGCGCGTGGAACTGGCAGCGCGGACATGCAGGGATCATAATTAGAGGTTGATGACATTCGATTCCTTACTTACACACATCTATGCAAATATATATAATTTTATATATATATATTTGTATATATACAGGGCCTAGGACAGGGGGGCCACCGGGGCCATTTGGCCCCAGGCCTCACTTGATAAAGGGCCTCGGAATTTCGGAATTACGGAGTTATTTATTGAAATGGGGAATTACGAAATTAAGGAGTTATTCATTGAAATGTAGCGCTATATAAATTCTAATTATTTCGTGACGAAATCGTTTACGTTAAATCTAAGACGATAATAACGTTATTATCGTCTTAGGTTAAATAATTGCAAACTGTAAACACATTTTTAATAAATCTGTTAATAGTTGTAAAATGGAAAAGATGTCAACACTCAACAGTCTAAACTCTATCGTAACTCGTTAATCGTAAGTCGTTAGTCAAACACTCAAACCTAAATAATGTTTTAATATGAATATATTGTTCTTATCATCCGATTCGATGTGGATAGTGTAGCCTACACAGTACACTATAGGCCTACTATATATATATTCTTACTTTCTTAGTCTCTTAGAGCGGTGGTGTAGCCAGGATTTGGAGTTTGGGGGCAGTGTAGAAAATGAATGGGGTGGTGGACTAATTCAAGCGGAACGAGGCCTACGAGTGCACGATTAGGGGCTTTGTTTTTAACTTATGAAATTGATATTTAATCTATATTAAAATAGTTTTAACATACAATAGGGCCTATCAGTCAATTTGACAAAATTGCCAATAGTTTTAACATACAATATCAGTCAATTTGACAAAATTGACCGCATTGTCAATTTTATTGAAAAAATAGCAAATATTCCCACTAACTATTAGTATATTATATTATATATAAATATTATTTAAATTTAATTATCGGTAAAATCGATAGAACTTTAAATTATCAAAGCATTATCGATAAATTCGTGGCTTTGAAGATGCGAAGGATGATTTGAACCTTTCTGTTGAGTTTTTAAAAGATATTTGAAAAAGGCCTCGAAAATTAGTTGTGGCCCTGGGCCTCCAAATCCTGTCCTAGGCCCTGTATATATATATATATATATATATTTGTATATATATGCATATATATTTGTTTATATTATTATATGCGCATACATACTCTTGTACTTACATAAATACGTATACAACCAAACGTACATCGGGACAAGAACAGAGATATAAATAAATATACTGAATGTACCTTGAGACGTACGTCACGTTTGGTGCAAGACATCCCGTGAATGTATTTCCAACTGCATGGTATTGATGGCCGTTAAACCTTCTCTTAAATAGCTGTATATAATTATTATTATTTATATAGGTCTACGCCTGTTGTAAAATTTACGACTCTACAAAGAAAGGATGCTGCATATATTATTTTCGAGTGCTCAACCCGGAGCCCTCGATAGCCTGAAGTTGAGTGTGAGTGAGTTCATCCAACGCCTACGCGTTTACAGAGGTTGATCCGCAACTCCTGACCCTCCTAGCGATTCGATTATTATTTATAAAACGCAGGTTGAATAATGATAACTAAATACATCGAAAATGCGCTGTCTGCCTTTGTCCACACGTTTTGGTGCAAGAGATCTGCTAAATGTCTTTCCAACTAGGCCTACGTGGACTTAACGACCGTTTAAGAAAATCTCTTAAATAGTAGGCCTACTGTTGTAAAGCCTATAGTCCATAATATCATCATTATATTGTCCTACTCGCGCTGTAAAATTTACGATACTTGAAAGAAAACCGCTGTAAATAAGTTAAGATATTTTCAAGTGCTCAATATAGAGTCCTTCGTATATTGACGTTGAAGGTGCTTGTAACATGGAGGGTTGTTAGGTGCGTGGGTGTGACAGATATAGGGTTGCTAAATCAAAGAACGATAAAGAAATATTGCGAAAGTTTCGACAGCAATACATCGTATACATTTGATAATTTAGAGCCTGTTGACAAAATGCAGCTTTGAAGATGCCTCTACATGGGGTAGTGTAGTGATAAGAATGCTGGTCTGTCAACCCATAGTCGGAGGTTGCCTGACTTAAAGCAGGGCCTGAAGAGGTGACTGCCTTGGTCCCCCGCAGAACAATCGACGTTGAGGACTACAGAATTTGTTCTTCTTCTCAGGATGACACCGAAAATTGTAAAATTCAGCCGAAAGCTCTTTGAAGTAGTGCTGCCATTGGTTCGAAATTGTAACTCCTACAATTAACCGATCGATTACAAAATGTAATCGTAAATAAACCGGGTTATATCATATACCTACCTAGTGCTTAGTCATTCTCTTGCAGGTCTGCACATCGGGCAACGCATCTCCTCCACTCGTCTCTGTCCATCGCCAGCTCCTCTGCCTCGTCCCACGACATCTCCAGGCATCGCAAGTCGTTTCTGATGATTTCCTACCAGTTCTTTCGTGGTCTTTTTCTCTTCCTTCTCCCTCCAGAATTTCAGGACATCACTTTCTTGACTCTTCTATCTTTACCCATACACGAGGATTCCATTTTTCATCTCTGATAGACTGGATAAAGTGACATTTTGACGGTCTCAGTGTTTTATAGGGCCTACCCTACGATTACGAGTCGAACCTAAGGTACTGGTAGGGCTGCGGATTTTAACAATTAATTAATCGATTAATCGTTAAAAATTAAATCAATTTATTTCGGCTTATTCGATTAACTTTTTCTCATTTCCAGATTTAGAACAGGCCACTTCCAGAGTAAACAATATGACAACAATGCGGGGTCTAACGTAAAGCGTTTGAGAGCAAAATTAAGAGATCAAGCGATCTTTGCATTTAAGGTAACTGCAAATGGAAAAGTCTAAGATTGCAAAAATATTAACTGTCTTCATGGCAATGAGCAATTCTCTTATGGTTCA
Organism: Aporrectodea caliginosa; assembly: GCA_020284085.1. Lineage (NCBI taxonomy): Eukaryota > Metazoa > Annelida > Clitellata > Crassiclitellata > Lumbricidae > Aporrectodea > Aporrectodea caliginosa. Next base: position 555,187 of record JACEVL010000231.1, on the reverse strand, counting down.
AATACATCACTGACCAATCACCTTCAGCACGTGAATGATTGAAGTTTTTTATAGAAAGAAAGTAATAATCGACTCGGTTTTTACAGCTGTTTGATGACCACGAATTTAAGCGCTTCTGAGAGGCTCTTACGAGGCGCTTTATAAATGTCTTGTTATCATTACATTACATTTACTAAATTAATCGAATTTTATCGTATTAATCGATAAATGTAGGCGATTAATTTACTAAATTTTTTTATCAGTGCCAGACCTAGTAACGTTGCAATATAGGTTAATTATAAAGTTACAGTGCAGTTTGATGTTAAGTAGAGCATTAATTTCAACTATGCATAAACTACTTATATTATTTGTTTGAAATGTGAATCTACGCGACGGTTTGGGCGTAGTGCCTTCTCAACAGCCCGCGGGCAGGATGTTGAATAGCACGGCAATACACTACACGTATTCGTACATACACGGACACTTCTACAGACAGACACAGACAGTGATAGAGACAGCGACAAACAGAGATTCACAGAGCGCTCAGAGACAAACACAGACAGTGATAGAGACAGAGTCAAAATCCAGAGAGTCAGGTAGCCAGGCAGGCAGGCAGGCTAAGGTGGATGGTGTTTGGTGTTCAGACGGCGAGGTAGAGCGAGACAGAGAGACATAGAGAGACAGAGAGAGAATGACAGACAGACAGACAGAGAAAGAGAGTTTCGTACTCCGCCACCCATGTCCATGCATGAGCGACTGGTCTATTTTAACATCTTGGGTCTCTTATTGGATAACCGGCTAAGATCACAATGGAAGTCCATTATTCTGGCAGACTGTGAGGATTTTAACATCCTGCAGCATGATATAGCCTAATATTCTGCAGTGTAGTTGTGCAATAAAGCTGAAAAGGCCTATTCCTGGAATTAATCACGCGACAGGTGTTATATATATATATCTTCAATGGTGATAGACGAAGTGGCTATCATCATTGCAATGTTGATTATACCAAATCTGCATTTCTACATTTCTTTTAAAAGTAAGTAAGTAAGATTCGGGCTCAAGATCAATGGAGAGAAGACCAAAACAATGACAATTGGTAAGGAAAAAGAAAAGATAAACATCACCCTGGAAGGAGAGGAGCTGGAGCAGGTGACGGAATTTGTGTACCTGGGGGCGTAATTACGGAGGACGCGGAGTCGACAAGGGACATAAGGAAAAGAATTGGGCTGGCGTCAGCAATGTTTGGGAAGCTGAGGAAACTATGGAGATCAGGCAACATCTCAACAAGAACAAAAACCAAACTATGGGAGACACTGGTGATACCGGTCCTCACGTATGGAGCAGAGTCTTGGTGCATGAAAAAGGAGGACGAAAGAAGACTCCTGGTGGCGGAGATGGGATGGCTACGAGGACTACTGAATAGATCACGAAGAGAAAGATACGGAATGAGGTGACACGAGAAGAACTGGGACAGAAGGAAACGGTAGTGGAAAGAATAAAGAAACGAAGACTAACATGGTATGGACATGTGATCAGGATGGAGAACGGAAGAATGCCAGCAAAGGCGCTGCACGGAGAGTTCGAGGGAACGAGAAGCAGAGGACATCAGAAGACAGAGATGGATAGATAACATCTTGGAGGACATAGAAGACAGAGGATGGGACTAAGAAGGGCAATGGAACTCGCAAGAGACCGACCGAAATGGAGAAGTTTTGTTAGAGCCTCATCGTCAGCGAATACTTGACGGAGGAGAAGTTGTGAAAGAAAGCTCATAAAAGCCTATTCTTTAATATAACCAGCTGCCAAACAGCACTCTATTGAAAATCTGCATGAGCAATATAACAATATAACAGATTGTGTTGTGAATTGTCTGTTCAGCTTTTCTCTGTGTTTTCAAGGAGTTACAGTCTTGGATGGCGGACGATAAACTCTTCCTTAACCTATCGTAGGTGGAATTTCTGCTACTGGTCACTCACATCCCATGACTTGCATTTGTGGATGTCTTCCAATCTCCTTTCTAAACTCTTCCAAAATCAACTTATTTGGCTTGGCACACCCCAACAACTTCTGAAAATTGACTTTTCGCTTCTCTCTGAAAACTTTCCCAATTTTACGTTCTCTACTTGTGTGCGTGACTAGGTGTCACTTTGGACAGCGCTCTCACTTTTTCTGCTCATGTAACCAACCTTACACGATCCTCTTACTTTCACCTACGGCGTCTCAGGGTTATTCGCAGATCTGTTCCTCTCTCTCTACCATGGCATCCATTGTCCATGCATTTGTCTGTTCCAGAATTGATTATTGCAACTCCCTACTTATTGGTCTTCCCAAAGTTAAGACGTGTATACCCTATGTCAATCTGTTATTCAGTTATGCTGCTCGAAATGAAGCTCATGTTCCTAAATACTCCCATATATCATCATTCATGGTTAACCAACTGCATTGGCTTCCTCTCTCTGACCGCATTCAGTTTAAAGTCCTTGCTTTGGTCCTCAAATGTGGGACTTGCTCCAAAATACCTCAGGGATGTCATTCGTCCTCCTCTTTCTGCATCTTCTCATCGGCCTTTACGATCTCTGGACCGATCTGACTTCTTTGTCCCACGAGCAAGGACTACGATTGCTCAAACTCGATCCTTTGCCATCATTGGGCCCTCTTTATGGAATGCCCTTCACTTCACTTTGCGTGAGACTTTCCTTTCTGGATCATTGTCTTCATCTCTCTCTCTCTCCTTAAAACATACTTCTTCTCTCGGGGTTCTCGCACTGGGAGCGCTACTGAATGGCCTCGGCTGTGAGCGGCGCTATATAAATTACTAATTACATTACATTACAGCTATAAGAAATTCGAACGGCTCATATGTTGAATTGGGTTATGCTGAAAGCAAGTTCTGCTTGATTCTGTAATGTATATCACTAACTACGTAAATGGTGTTTGCAAGTCTTCATATATTATTTATTATGTAGGCCTACATTATTTACATAAAAAATGAGTCGTTATCTCCCAATGTTTTCAACGATAGCCTATATCTGGGAAACGTATCGGTCTCAAGTCGCTTACATTACACTAACTCGCTTCTGATTAGTGTCAAACATGCTGAAACTCCAAAGAGTTTATTCAGATCTCTATGGCTGGAGGCTAGAGCCACCCACAACTAAAACTCTTAAATATAAACTTATAACCGCTGTACTTAAATTTGAATGGGTTTCCTGTTCAGCACAGGATCTGTTTGAAATTGGAGCCCATAGTTTGTAGCGCAGTGAACTCTGGCCATAAACAAGACTAAAATCAGTTCTTATTTCCCAGAATTCACCATAATTCAAAGTGGTAATCTGATTATTTTCTTTCTTTGGTCATTCCTAAGACTAGAACTGTTCCTTGTTAACGAACTGTTTCAGTTGCTGGATCTAACTGTTAGAACGCTGCTTATCTATCATGAATTAGCGGACTGATCTTCTGGATATAGACTTCAATACGAATTGGTTTTGGTGCGCCATCCGTTGATGCCTTGTGCATTACAAACCGGCGCGATACAAGTTACTAATTACGATAACATACAAACTAATCCTCGCATCCGTTCATGAAAGGATTTTTTCATCGAAAACACAAATTGTGCAACTTATCTAGTTTTATTTTTAGAATCATACCAGACAATTGCCAACCTGTGGGCTAAATCATAATTATGATAGACAGAGAAATCCTGATTGCGCAGCCTAGTTTAATTGATTTCACGAAAATAATCGTAGAAGTCACTAATTTGATTTACCAAATAATTACTGTACTCAATTTAAGACAAACAAAGTCTTAAAAGAGTCACATATTTGAGAATTTTTTCACACTAAAATCAAACTGCGCAACTTAACTAGCTTTATTTGTAGAATCATATATAGGCCTACACGTAAAATGTGTAAGCTTAATTGTCACCCATTAGGCAAACTCACCATTTTAATAGTCAGAGAAATCATGAATTTAAAGCCTAAATGAACTGATTTTAGATAATAGTCAGTAGAAGTTCTTTGAGAGAAATTCGAAGTTGGTTTGCAATTGTGCATCGAATCAACCTCTAGAATGAATCGCTTCGAGCCACATTATCTATTACCAGGAGGTAATTTTCATTTCGGTCACTTTCATCGAATAGTAGGGTCCTTTCCAGTAAGCCCAGTAAATGCCGTGATATGCCTGTGTATGGGAACCTCCAAGATAGAGGCCATTCAGATTGGAATGAAAGTAGCAGTTGTTAAACCACCAACCTCCTGGATACAGTTGAGCGCAGTGACTGCCACTGACATCGTTGTCTGCGTCCTTGGTGCTGAACATCATGTTATTGTGGTAGGTAAAAGCGTCTCCTGAGCACAAGATGAAATTGTACGGTAAGATAAGAATATTAACATCATTACATATTCGTTTTTGTTAAAACCTGGACTGTCACACGCCTTCTCATATGAATATTTTCTGGATAGAATATTCCAGATTTTAAAAAAGCAGATGGGATACACACATTCTTATAAGGTCTGATATCGCACAAATATGGAGTGCTGCTAGTATAACCATAACCATAACCATAACCAAAAATTTTATTCCTTCAAGTAGGCAACATCACAACATCACAAATATAATTATTATAGAAACGCCAACAAAAAGAAAAGGGAGAGAAACCCTTAAGGGACCAGGGTCCCGCTAACAGGGTTACCCATGTACATGGGAAACGTGGCAGCAGGTTATGCATGTGGGTACAAAAAATTTTACATCTTAACTAGTTAACTAAATATCAAAAATTACACACAGTGAGTGTCTGCAACGAGCACAGTATGTACGAATTTGAGCATGTACGGCAGGTAATAGCAGGGGAAGCATGGTGGGAGTCAGGGATCCACAGACAGTAAGTGATGATGGAGTTTCTTTTTAAATACTGAAATGCTAGGAGAGACACGAATGGCAACAGGGAGATTATTCCATGTCCTAGGGCCAGCACTTTTGATGGAGAATTTTCGTGTATTAGTTCTAGTGGCAATTCCTCTATAATTGGAAGAAGACCGAACCAGTGGCGTACCGTACGGGGGCAGGGGGCGAGTCGCCCCGGCGGCACTTGAGCAGGGGCGGCAAAATAGGGTAGAAGAAAAATAAAAGAAGGAGTGAATGCAGAAAAAATTGAAAAAGTAATAAGAAAAACTAATAAAAGTAGACAAAGAAGGAAGGAAAGGAAGAAAAATAATCCAATAAATAGCATACAGTGGTGTAATGAGGGGCAGGGGGCGGCATTCGGGCGCAGGACAGGGCGGCTTCTGACGACCCAATTATAGTATAGTAAAAGAAAAAAAAAAAAAAAAGGTCATCAGAAATTTTGGCAGAAGTAATAAAGAAAATTTTCCTGAAATTTCCAAAATTAAGTGCTAAGGGCGGCATTTTGGGCCGTCGCCCCGGGCGGCATGTAAGCTCCGTACGCCACTGGACCGAACATTGTAAGGATTAGATTGGGATGTCAGGCTAAAGAAGTCAGTAAAAGCTCCAGGCAAAAGATTATGCATATATTTAAACATAAACTCTGAGGTCTGTTTGATTCTAATCTGTTCTATATTACAAATTTTCAATTTCTGTAACCCGGCCTGTGAAGACAGGGAGTTCAAGTTACCCAAGATAATTCTGGCTGCTCTTTTTTGTAATGAAGTTAACCTAACCAGTCGAGAAGGGTAATTAGAGGCCCACACTACATTGCAATAAGAGAGATAAGGGTGGACTAAGGAGTAATATAGGCTAAGTCTAATTCTAGTCGGTAGAAGGTATAAGTGGACCTATGTACGCTCTTAAGTATGTACTTAGGTAGGCAATGTATATATTTACGCATACATCTATGTATCAATGTACGCGTAGTAATTGAGTTTATGTGTAATAATGCTATGTAAGTAAGTGCTTTGAAAGGTTCTTGAATGACGCTTGATTAAACCCTTGATGCTATGCGCATAAATGCATTTATATTTGTATATAATAATATATGGAACCATCAATTTCAGATAAATACTCCACTGATCTAAATAATTTCGGCTACGGTCTACCCATTAAATTTGCTCGATTTCTGAAGAATTTTTCATTCTAAGGAAGGACAAATTCTGTTATTTCATTAAAGTTCTAAATTGAATTTATATTCTACTACAGTGTCCCAACATAATAACAACAGTTGTGAAAAATAAAATATTTCATACAAAGACCAACCTTGAGGTTTCTAGTAACTGATCGAATATGACTAAGTTCATTCATATCACCCTCTAAAGCAAAATGTACCTGTGATGAGGAGGAGGCAAATGAAGCCACAAACACAAGTCAAAGGACGGACAGAGACAAACAAAGACAATGAATGCAGACAGACTTACAGAAAAACAGACACACAGAATGACAGACACAAAAGAAGACTGAGAGTCGCACTGAAATGCAGTTGTTGATTCTGCTTATGATTATACCTGCATTTCCAGAATATCCTGCTACAGTTACGCGGTATTTATCCGTTGATGGTCTGACGGAAAAAGTCGAATACACAGCGTAACGCTTCTCTCCCAAGAAATCCTCCAGTTCGATGCGCAGCTTGTACCTCTTGGTCGTTGTTAATAAAGACAGTTTCTCGTTGCCTAAAATGATTTGCATGTCACTAACTGTTAGTTTTAAATAATTTGCCATAGCGAAATGTCTTACAAAACAAACCTCGCCAATTAGAAATTGCAGTCCACGCTCTCGTTCCAGAGAGTCACGATCAAAATACTAGTTGCCGTCTTTCCTTCGATGAAACATCTTGACACATTCAGATAAAACCCAATTCATCTGGCCTTTATCATCTACGCCAAATTCGCTCCATCCGTAACACATTCTCCAACCACGCGGTCAACACTCTCGTCCATGCACTGATTTATACTAGGGTTGACTTCGGCAACTCCATCTATGCTAGTCTCTCTTCACTAAACCTTTCCAAGCTTCAGTCAATACTTAACGCTGCTGCCCGCCTTATTCGTAATCGTAGTCGTAATCTCGAAATATCTACAGTGACCACAAGAAATAAATTGATGGGTATTTGGTCAAAATCCAGAGAGTCAAGTAGGCAGACAGTCAGAGGGTTAAGTTGGATGGTGTTTAGAGTTGAAATGACGAGGGGGGCAAGGGGAAGAGGTCATCTTAACATTCCTGCATGCCGTTTGTTCCTTATTCACCACATAACAGATCTCAGCCAACCTTGAAAATTCTTCAAGCCACTGATTCACTTCATCCTCATTTGTAAGCGTCGACCGCACGATAACTTGAGCATCGTTCGACAGTTTTTCATTTATTTCTTACGAGAAATTGTCAGAAAATAATGGATATGCTTCATGAACAACTGTCAAAATATACTTTCAGTCCATGACTTCAATGTTTTCATGAAAGCTACTTATATTTAAAACAAATTTGACATGGGCAAAGAACGCGACCCAAGATTTTCCAGATAGGCCTAAACATGAGATAAACAACGTTATGAGATAAGTCATGTGAGATGTTTCTCTAAGCTTTAAACTCCGCTCTTGACTTATCAAACTATGAATGAATAACCCTTGTGCTTAAAGCTTTGCATTGGCTTCTTGTTCAGCATAGGATTAGTTTCAAATTGGGACTCAAAGTTTATTTATAGAACCCTGGCCAACCATCATACCTAAAATCAGTCCTCATTTCCCAGACTTGTCATTGTTCAACAAGGTAAACTTATTATCTTTGTCTGGTCATACATACATACATTATCCTTGGTAGAAAAAGCTTTTGCAGTTACTGGATTTTGATTTTGGAACTCCCTCCCTGTTTCTGTCCGTTCTGCTCAGTCGCTTATGTCAATTCGTTATCAACGTAAAACTCTTACCTCTATCTTTCAAATTGCGTATCCACCATAGGCTGACTCTCCGTCCAACGAACTGACTTTCTGGATAGTCTATTGACCTGATTAAAACTTGGTTTTCATGTACTATTCATTGATGCCTCGTGCATTATATACCAGCGCAATAGAAATTTAAAAAACCTATTTCTTCTCTCGGGGTTCTCGCACTGGGAGCGCTACTGAATGGCCTCGGCTGTGAGCGGCGCTATATAAATTACTAATTACATTACATTACACTACATTACATAATAATTAATCTAATAATAAATAAAATCCTAAACTAAAAGCATCCGTTCATAGGATAAGAATAGGTTAAAGATGGTATGTTGGAGAACGTAAGATGATCCAATAATCCTCAAAGCCATTGTCTTGGGATTTAAGAATCATTGGACTGATGCTATTAACCAAGACAAATTCCAACGGACATTGCCAACAGTGTTTTTATCTTTTATTCTACATTGTTTAGAGAGCAAAGTCATACTGTACCAAGCCAGAATTCGCCAGCTAGAGCTCCAAAACCATGTTCATATTCCTTCCAGGTACGGTAGAAATTCTGAGAACCATCTTTCCTTCGCTGGAACACCTTCAAATAGGTAAAAAGGCACAAAATCGCATGAGCATGAATATCCAGAAACTTAGAAACTGATTCAGGAAGAAAGAGTCAAGTAACAAACCATGTCGACATTAAAAGCACAAATATATACAAAATAACATTGAAAATGCGGATCGTCAACTGAATTCTTATTGCCATCCTAATTCCTTATACTTCTAATGCTTCTTTCATTTCCTCTTTCACTCCTTGGCTTGCAAGTCGTAAAACAAATTCAACAAGAACAACAACATCAACAATCTCACTTTTGGTTAAGTTGGCTATTACTGTTGATGAAATAGCAGTTGGAAGAAAACTGTTCTGTGCACGGTTCTCTCACCCGCCTAATATTCGGTACCACTGTTTTTTTTAGCTATCGGCCCTGGTTTTCAGCAAGCAGTGGTGCCAGCCGCTTATACTCGTGGTACGGCTTTTTGCCTTACCACTTTTTAAGGTGGTACAACATATTTTTACCGCACCACTTTTGTCTGCTAAAAGCTAGAAAATACTTTTAATACATTTAACGATTTTTAGATAATCAGAAATGGCACAAATCACTGTTACCATATGTAAAAGCGTCAGTTGCCCATTTTCTCATACTACCTTTCAGTCATGACAACGCCACTGCCAGGTAGGCCAGGCTTTTCTCAACAGCCATGGAAATCGTTCTGCCGAGATAACCGTACATACATGGAAACTACATCACTGTACCTTTGCATACATTATGGCCATCCAGCGCTTCACAACAATCGTTTAATACATGCTGTATCTTTTTCAGCAACCGCGACATAACCGAAGGCGAGTCATTGGAGAAAAAATAACAATTATAATATATGGCAACAACAACGATATAAAATTATAAACTGTCGTCATATATACAAGAAGGACATAAGATTAGCGGGCAGTGATTTTTTAAATTCTTACAAGCCAGCTTTCTGTCGGATGTCTGAAATCGCAGTAGACGTCCGTTTCAATTCGTCGAATATCGTTGCCAGGGTAGACTCGATATATTCCGCTGGCATTGTAACCCATCGCTCGAATGTCTGTGCAGTCTCGCGGTCCCAAATCAGCTCCGTAAATACCTGCCAACAAATACTGGCCTTCTTAGCATGTAACCTACTTTGAAATGGAGCAAATCGTTCAGGAATGTCTCCTGTTATTTGACATGTCACTTCAGGTAAAAGCATCTCACCGTCGTGTTATATGTAGCTTATACTTCGTCAAAGCCGGAAGTATGCTAAACGCAAATTATATGAACAAGAGTATATTGATCGATAAATTTCTGCTTTCAAATAGAGTTTGTGGAATTATAAATCAAATCAAACTGATGTAGCACAAAGTCTACCTATAAAGCACCAATTAACTATCTTTTTATATTAAGTCTTGCGTTTCTAGGCAGAGGCAGTCATTGGACTCTCGTTTAGAATGTTCGGATGCGAGAAGACCTAGCTCAACGGATTCCACGGAATAGTCCGGTAAGGTAAACCTTGAAGTGTGTGTTCTGCTTCAACGGTATTACTATGATCCCAGATAAATCTGAGGAACATTTGGTTCACGTCAATGCCTGCGGTCTTTCCCTTCTTATTCCAAGTTAACATAGGCTAGCTAACCCTATTGTCTCGCTTTGAAAAACTGTAAAAATACTCAGGTCACTCTTGACAGTAATCTCACATTCAAATCCCATGTTAGGAAACTGTGCAAACCTTGTTTCTAACATTTCAAGACATATTAGACAATAAGGTCTGCCCTTACAAAAGACATAATCATAACCTGGGCTCTTGTCCGCATTCGCGTGGATTGTACCAACTCGACTTTCACTGATCTCTCAGATCTTGTAGGCTACTTAACAAACCTCAACGGATTAAAAAATTTTCAGCTGCGGACAAATCTTTATTCCTGCTTAGACAGCTGCATTGGCTTCCTGATAAATTCAGAGCAAGATTTAAACTGGTCTGTCTGACCCACAAAATCCTTACAACGAACACGTCGACTTATCTTCAACCATTATTGTCACCCTATATCCCACCCGACAGTCTGCGATCTTCGTCACTTTTTCTTTAGTTGAACCGTTGGCTCTCATGCGTTTCTTGTTGCTCCTCTGAGGAGTGGGACCAACTACCAAAGTTTAACAGAGGCTTGAACTCTTTTTTCTTCCTTCAAGAAACGCCTCAAAGTTCACTATTTTTCATCATGACTTTAAAATATCTACATGGCTCATCTGCTCTCCACATGGCGTGCAGTGTTTGTGGAGAGTCTTCCGTCTTTGCAGATGAAAGACAAGTATTGCATAATAGAAAGAAATCTGAAAATAACAGGATTCGTTATATCTCAATGCGTTGATTTTAAGAAATCCAAATCAAATGAGTAGTCACTGCTGGCAAGACGTTGGTGCGAGTCAAAGAACCAAGAAGAAAAATCATACATATTATATATGCATCAATTTTAAATGGTGAATACAAACTTTTTGCAGATAAAGAAATCTCGCAGCAAAAAGATAAACTTAGTCAACAATTTTTACCCTTAGGCTTAAACATAAAACTTGCTGCGTTAAAATATATGCCTATTAAGACTTCAGCTCTCTCTTCCTAGGTGAACTGGTCTCCTCCTCTGGATGTTGACCTTGTGACTTTTTTGTGTTGATGCGCCATATTTAGGTGTCTAGTTCATCAGAAGCCAGCGTTACAGAAGTTTCTAATAAAATATACCTTGTACTAAATTAACTGAAATGGCCACAAACTTCCTTTTCTAGCTCTGCCTTGGTTATTTCAATTTAGGCCTACATCTGCACTGCAAGACAACTGTATTTTGATAATGCCCTCCTTCCAAAGTTCAGTAGTGCACACATAACCATACGATATCAAAATCGATGGCGCTGAGCAAATATGCGTTAAGGACTTGCTCAAGGTCCCTACATAGTGACCGCCTGCATGGAGACTCAAACCCTTTTCTATGCTATCCAACAGCAACAAAATTATAATTACTTAGGTACTAGTTTTAATATTAGGTAAACTAACAGTCTAACACCATCTAGCAGTGGCGTAACCAGAGCTTCCCAAAAATTACGCAGATTCCAACCTCTCTGAGGGAAGAGGTCTGGGAAGAGGCTGTCAGGAACTTTTATTTCGGGGTTTGTAATGGTGCATCTTGGAGACCATCTTTTTGGTTAAAAGTAATAACATTTTACATCAGTTCTTTGGGAAATTATATAATTTCATAATTATGTCATGCGAGGCGAAAAACTTCCTCATTCGTGCCTGAACACCCCTTGCAATCCAATTACTATTTACCAAGACCAAAAAACCAGACAAAGATAATTAATTATACGAGACGAAGATACAACCGATTTGCCTCTAGTCTACGGGTCGGAATGTTGGCCAATGCGAAAGCAAGACAAGAAAAGAATTATTACAGCAGAAATTAGTTTACTGCGGAAGATCGCAGGGATTTCAAGACTTCAGAAAATAAGAAACGCTGGCATTAGACAGCATTATGGATCGAAACAACTCTGCTAGACAAAGTCGTTCAAAGAAGACTCCGATGGTTTCAACATATAGGCCTAGAGAGAATGCCAGTTGACCGAATACCAAACACTGCACTACATGCAAGATTCGAAGGAAAAGACACTAAGGCAGAGCCAGACAACGCTGGATAAAAATGTATATAAAACATCACTTTGAAACTAAGGGAAACAATGGACTTGACAAAATTAATGACCGAGGAAAATGGAGATCATTTATTCGTACCCATCGCCGCCAAATGGCTGGCGTCAGAAACTGATGATTGTGGTGATGATGATGATGATGATGATGATGATGATGATGATGATGATGATGATGATGATGATGATGATGATGATGATGATGATGATGATGATGATGATGATGATGATGATGATGATGATGCAATGCAGATGCATGGCGATAGGCTACTGACAATTTCAATATGATGTGCAAACATAATTATCAAACAATAAAATAAGCAAAAATTACAGTCAAATCTGAGACACGGTCACTTACAAGGTATTTCACACATTAAATTTGATGATTTCACATGTATTGACTCTCCCTTCCTCCTTACCCTCCATTTGCTTCTCCTCCCTTTCCTCCATTCGCTCTCTTCCTCCCTACCCTTGCACATAATTATCTGAAGGACGACCTACCTGTTTACGTCATTAGATTAAGCCGAACACCTATACTAGCTGATATATGCATGCGGCGTGTTTAGTTGCAAGAAATTGCAC
>JACEVL010000231.1:475000-540000 GCA_020284085.1 Aporrectodea caliginosa | reverse complement strand
TTCCTCCCTTTCCTCCATTTCGCTCTTCCTCCCTTTCCTCCATTCGCTCTTCCTCCCTTTCCTCCATTTCGCTCTTCCTCCCTTTCCTCCAATTCGCTCTTCCTCCCTTTCCTCCATTTCGCTCTTCCTCCCTTTCCTCCATTTCGCTCTTCCTCCCTTTCCTCCAATTCGCTCTTCCTCCCTTTCCTCCATTTCGCTCTTCCTCCCTTTCCTCCATTTCGCTCTTCCTCCCTTTCCTCCATTTCGCTCTTCCTCCCTTTCCTCCATTTCGCTCTTCCTCCCTTTCCTCCAATTCGCTCTTCCTCCCTTTCCTCCAATTTCGCTCTTCCTCCCTTTCCTCCATTTCGCTCTTCCTCCCTTTCCTCCATTTCGCTCTTCCTCCCTTTCCTCCATTTCGCTCTTCCTCCCTTTCCTCCATTTCGCTCTCTTCCTCCCTTTCCTCCATTTCGCTCTTCCTCCCTTTCCTCCATTTCGCTCTTCCTCCCTTTCCTCCATTTCGCTCTTCCTCCCTTTCCTCCATTTCGCTCTTCCTCCCTTTCCTCCATTTCGCTCTCTTCCTCCCTTTCCTCCATTTCGCTCTTCCTCCCTTTCCTCCATTTCGCTCTTCCTCCCTTTCCTCCATTTCGCTCTTCCTCCCTTTCCTCCAATTCGCTCTTCCTCCCTTTCCTCCATTTCGCTCTTCCTCCCTTTCCTCCATTTCGCTCTTCCTCCCTTTCCTCCATTTCGCTCTTCCTCCCTTTCCTCCATTTCGCTCTTCCTCCCTTTCCTCCATTTCGCTCTTCCTCCCTTTCCTCCATTTCGCTCTTCCTCCCTTTCCTCCATTTCGCTCTTCCTCCCTTTCCTCCAATTCGCTCTTCCTCCCTTTCCTCCATTTCGCTCTTCCTCCCTTTCCTCCATTTCGCTCTTCCTCCCTTTCCTCCATTTCGCGCTCTTCCTCCCTTTCCTCCATTTCGCTCTTCCTCCCTTTCCTCCATTTCGCTCTTCCTCCCTTTCCTCCATTTCGCTCTTCCTCCCTTTCCTCCATTTCGCTCTTCCTCCCTTTCCTCCATTTCGCTCTTCCTCCCTTTCCTCCAATTCGCTCTTCCTCCCTTTCCTCCATTTCGCTCTTCCTCCCTTTCCTCCATTTCGCTCTCTCCTCCCTTTCCTCCATTTCGCTCTTCCTCCCTTTCCTCCATTTCGCTCTTCCTCCCTTTCCTCCAATTCGCTCTTCCTCCCTTTCCTCCATTTCGCTCTTCCTCCCTTTCCTCCATTTCGCTCTTCCTCCCTTTCCTCCATTTCGCTCTTCCTCCCTTTCCTCCATTTCGCTCTTCCTCCCTTTCCTCCAATTCGCTCTTCCTCCCTTTCCTCCCATTTCGCTCTTCCTCCCTTTCCTCCAATTCGCTCTTCCTCCCTTTCCTCCATTTCGCTCTTCCTCCCTTTCCTCCATTTCGCTCTTCCTCCCTTTCCTCCAATTCGCTCTTCCTCCCTTTCCTCCATTTCGCTCTTCCTCCCTTTCCTCCATTTCGCTCTTTCCTCCCTTTCCTCCATTTCGCTCTTCCTCCCTTTCCTCCATTTCGCTCTTCCTCCCTTTCCTCCAATTCGCTCTTCCTCCCCTTTCCTCCATTTCGCTCTTCCTCCCTTTCCTCCATTTCGCTCTCTTCCTCCCTTTCCTCCATTTCGCTCTTCCTCCCTTTCCTCCATTTCGCTCTTCCTCCCTTTCCTCCAATTCGCTCTTCCTCCCTTTCCTCCATTTCGCTCTTCCTCCCTTTCCTCCATTTCGCTCTTCCTCCCTTTCCTCCATTTCGCTCTTCCTCCCTTTCCTCCATTTCGCTCTTCCTCCCTTTCCTCCATTTCGCTCTCTTCCTCCCTTTCCTCCATTTCGCTCTTCCTCCCTTTCCTCCATTTCGCTCTTCCTCCCTTTCCTCCATTTCGCTCTTCCTCCCTTTCCTCCAATTCGCTCTTCCTCCCTTTCCTCCAATTCGCTCTTCCTCCCTTTCCTCCATTTCGCTCTTCCTCCCTTTCCTCCATTTCGCTCTTCCTCCCTTTCCTCCATTTCGCTCTTCCTCCCTTTCCTCCATTTCGCTCTTCCTCCCTTTCCTCCATTTCGCTCTTCCTCCCTTTCCTCCATTTCGCTCTTCCTCCCTTTCCTCCAATTCGCTCTTCCTCCCTTTCCTCCATTTCGCTCTTCCTCCCTTTCCTCCATTTCGCTCTTCCTCCCTTTCCTCCATTTCGCTCTTCCTCCCTTTCCTCCATTTCGCTCTTCCTCCCTTTCCTCCATTTCGCTCTTCCTCCCTTTCCTCCATTTCGCTCTTCCTCCCTTTCCTCCATTTCGCTCTTCCTCCCTTTCCTCCATTTCGCTCTTCCTCCCTTTCCTCCAATTCGCTCTTCCTCCCTTTCCTCCAATTCGCTCTTCCTCCCTTTCCTCCATTTCGCTCTTCCTCCCTTTCCTCCATTTCGCTCTTCCTCCCTTTCCTCCAATTCGCTCTTCCTCCCTTTCCTCCATTTCGCTCTTCCTCCCTTTCCTCCAATTTCGCTCTTCCTCCCTTTCCTCCATTTCGCTCTCTTCCTCCCTTTCCTCCATTTCGCTCTTCCTCCCTTTCCTCCATTTCGCTCTTCCTCCCTTTCCTCCATTTCGCTCTTCCTCCCTTTCCTCCATTTCGCTCTTCCTCCCTTTCCTCCAATTCGCTCTTTCTCCCTTTCCTCCATTTCGCTCTTCCTCCCTTTCCTCCAATTCGCTCTTCCTCCCTTTCACTCCATTTCGCTCTTCCTCCCTTTCCTCCAATTCGCTCTCTCCTCCCTTTCCTCCATTTCGCTCTTTCCTCACTTTCCTCAATTCGCTCTTCCTCCCTTTCCTCCATTTCGCTCTTCCTCCATTTCGCTCTTCCTCCCTTTCCTCCATTTCGCTCTCTTCCTCCCTTTTTCCTCCAATTCGCTCTTCCTCCCCTTTCCTCCATTTCGCTCTCTTCCTCCCTTTTACCTCCAATTCGCTCTTCCTCCCTTTCCTCCAATTCGCTCTTCCTCCCTTTCCTCCATTTCGCTCTCTTCTTCCCTTTCCTCCATTTCGCTCTTCCTTCCTCTTTCCTCCATTCGCTCTTCCTCCCTTTCCTCCATTTCGCTCTCTTCCTCCCTTTCCTCCATTTCGCTCTTCCTCCCTTTCCTCCAATTCGCTCTTCCTCCCTTTCCTCCATTTCGCTCTTCCTCCCTTTCCTCCAATTCGCTCTTCCTCCTTTCCTCCAATTCGCTCTTCCTCCTTTCCTCCATTTCGCTCTTCCTCCATTTTCTCTTCCTCCATTTCGCTCTTCCTCCCTTTCCTCCATTTCGCTCTTCCTCCCTTTCCTCCATTTCGCTCTTCCTCCTTTTCCTCCATTTCGCTCTTCCTCCCTTTCCTCCATTTCGCTCTTCCTCCCTTTCCTCCATTTCGCTCTTCCTCCACCTTCCTTTCGCTCTCTTCCTTTTCTCCTCCATTTCCTCTTCCTCCCTTTCCTATATTTCGCTCTCTTCCCCCTACCCTCCATTTCGCTCTGTTCTTCCCTATCCATTTCGCTCTCTTTCTCCTTTTTCTTCATTTCGCTCTCTTCCTCCCTTTCATCCAATTGCTCTCTTCGAGTCTGACCTCAGATAGCTGCTGCTCGACGATTGTCGCGATAGTTTCGCCAGACTGAGTGGCGTCACGAGTTGGGAAAGCTGTAAATTGTTCTTTTACCACATTCTCAGAACCGGGGTTGTTACCGCCATTAACTTTGATAAGCAGACCGATATCTGTTCTATGGTACTGATCATGTCTGTGCACTCATATCAAGCAATGTAGTGTAGAACTTGCCCACACGACATTCTGCGACAATAGGCCTACTGTCTCGAGTTTACTGACCACACATTCTGAATCAACGAACTTATGTACTGGGCATTGCGTGGAACATATGAAATTATTAGCCTACGATGATTGAAACTACTGTGGGTCTGTGATCGAAATTACCAGAACTGAATTTATAGAGCAATTTTGTTCAGATGACTGCTTAAACTGCTACCATTACAGTGTGGAAATTCAAAAAAGTTCGGACGCTCGTTCTTCGTACCCCCACACACTTTCGTCCCGGACCCCGGCCTACGCATGGTCGCATGCTGATTGTGCGTACACAATCAAAATCCTAGCGGCGCCGCTGCACGAAACTATATAGAAATAAAAGGGATGGGCATCTGACCTCGCATGGGCGTCTTGCCCTGCCCTCTCCTATCTTTCTTGAACGGGGAATAAATCTAGAGATTACGATAAATTCGATAATTAGTCCTACGAACTCCGCAAGTAAAGCGCTATCAACGTTGGTCAAAAATGCCACGTTCTACGGTACCCAAGAATATATTGTTCTACATTTAGCCCAGAGTAACTAACAGATGCCGGGCAGTGCGATCACTCCTTAGAAGTTTGCCCAATATCTTGGGATTTTGGAGGGTCTTGAGATCTGGGGATTTTGCATAGCAATCTTGGGAGTTTTTCTCAGGTCTACAGTACATACTAGTTTTTTACCGTACTTTCCAACAGTGGAAGCGAATCAGATTAGAAACTCGCTCAGTCACGAACACGACACAGTCTGAAATACGTTTATTATTATTGTAACTTTTAAACATTGTAAAGTGTTAATTCAATGTCATGCTTTTGTTTTGCCTTTGGCCGTCCATAAAGTACGTCCCGCTCCAGGGGGTTAAGAAAGTGTGACAGTTTGTGACAGGGGAGGTCAGGCCATGTGTGACGTCACACATTTATTTTTAAATTTTATTTATAATTTATTTTTTATTTTTTAGTAAATTTCATAGCTTTAAAAATAATTTTCAAAAATTTTCTGAAACATTTTAATTAGTTTTATGTCAAAATAGCATGAAATGCATATCTCCTGAATGTGTTTTCACGATTCCTCTCGCTGGAGCGCTAGTAATAATGCTGTTGCGAAGCCTTGTTTATGTATTAGCCTTGCTTTCGGAAAGTATTATTATTTCTATGTTGTCCACTGCATAATTATGTCACTGAGCGATAAAAAATTCTGAATGAGGAGTTTTCAGGGCTCTAGTTCTCTATTTTGTCGATAGATGCGCCACGAGCAAGTGCACCTTAGTATCTATTATCGCTCATTGTTTACGTATAGATAATGGAGACAAATAATTAAAGAAAATTAATAAATAGCGTTTTAAAATGGAACCAGAAGCAGGAAGTTCTTCAAAACAGTACGGAACGTTGTCCCTGGTTCAGCTAAGGTCTGAATTAAAGCGTCGAAACCTGAGGCTAGGGGGAAGGAAGAAAGATTTAGTTGCAAGGTAAAGATGTTTATTTCATATGACTCGAACCAAACAAGCTATTGAAGCAGAACTGCTCGTATTATTTCTTATATGTACATATTTTTATGCTCGAATTCTTGCAGAATGTAGTTAGTAAGTTTGTAACAATTTTGTAACATATTCTTGGTTGCCGTATCCGGCACTCTATTAGTTCCGGGGTCCCAAATATACACACTGAGCGCGGCTTGTACTACATGCGCTGCCTGCTTCGGCGTCAAGTTTTCCCCAATAATTATTGAGTAAAACCTACAGTAGATTACATAATTTCATTACAGTATTTAAATAAATCTAAATCAGTTATTGAGGACTTCATTTTGCCGTCATAGAATAGCGAGATTTAATGGTGTTAATATAAACATTTAATGATATTACATTTGTTAAAAACAATTACATTGGTGTAATATAATGTTCTAGATATGTCAATGCATTAACTGATCTTAATAATGAGAAAGACAATTTATTTGAACTGAGCACAAGTGAGGAAATGTGCAGAAATGTTGTTTTATAAGAAACTCAGTTACCCATTGATATCTGTTTTACGATGTCTTTTCATTTTTTTTATAATGTTGTGTTTCATAAGCTCATTTGTTGGTAATTTAATAATTTACTAGTGAAACAGTTGGTTATTGAAAAGTGAGCTTAAACTTTGCTCGTGTTTCTCAGGTTGGAGTCCTTCCATTTTTTTAAGTTTCCGAGTCGCGGCAAAAAAGTCACTCGGTCGGGTTACCGGAAACACAACATAATTTTTTTGGCCTTATGTGCAACTCTCGAGGTAACTCCTTCATATCGAATGTACCTTGGTCTCTACACTCCTGGTCTCTCCGCTCGTCCCCATAGGCCGTCTGATTGTTGTCCTCCGCATGGGTGGTGCAACTGCTCAATCCAGAAGCTTTGCTGATGTGTTTAATGCAGTCGACCAAGGTTATGTCATTCTTCTCGCATTGTTCGATGTCAGTTCCGCCTTTGGAACTGTGGACCATGCTATCCTACTGGAGCACTTATCCTGGTCTCTGACCGCTCTCTCTCTCAGTCGTCTTTGGGTCCACCCGCTCTGCGTGGACCTTTATTCTATGTGGCTTACCTCAAAGTTCGGTTCTGGCATCACTCCTTTGCATACTGTACCGCTGACATATCAAACATACTATCAAGGGTCTCAGCTCATCAGTATGCCGATGACACCCAAGCCTTTGCCCATGCCCAGCCAGCGCACCTGCTTCACTGGTCGCGAGTGTCTTGAGGCCATCACGGTGCTGGACCTCTGGATGTCTTCTAACCGTCTCCGCCTTAATTCAGATAAAACCCCATTCTTATTGGTGGTCTCCCGAGTATGCTCACATTAGACTGGTCCAAACTTACATGGGGAAATATATTTTTTTCAAAATATGCTGCTCCACAAGGCTGCCCCTGTTACACTTCACTAGAAGACTCTGTGTTGAAAAAATTGAAGAGATCTGAGCATGTTTAGAGGTCGCTAGGTTTTGACACTTTTTGTAGAAATTGCAAAAATTGCGCATCTGACGCGTTAATAGCTTCATTATGAATTAAAATAAGCACCCATGAACACCAAGCACCATCTTTCTAAATCATGATCAACATGCCAACTGTATTTAAGGAACTAAAAGAATAATAAGCTTATTTACAAATAAAACACTTATTTCAAGTTCTTTCTGATAGATAAACGGCTGTGGGCTTATAACTAATTTTTAAATTTTGCATGCCACCTTTTCATCACAATTCGTTTCATATCCTACAATTGTATTGTTCAATATTGCTCTGTATGCTGCTAATTTAGCGTGATTCGAGTACTTTTTCGTCTGTGAAGCCAGCCTTGAATATGAAATAAGCTTACAGCAATTGTTTTTTCACTTTCTGCAATAAAAGCTCGTACGTTACAAAACGGCAGCTATGGTGAAACTGGCATCAACAAGGAGTTCCTCACAATGTTGTCTGTTAGGGATGCCTGACAAACACTTTCTTGGGTCTGGACTCCCAAAAATTGGGCAATCCTGAGGAATTTCATATTTCATTACCAGAATAGACTATAGCATTTGGTGAGGCCACGAAAGCAACAATAGTCGCTGCGTTGGTAATTCGGGAGGAGGCTAGAATCCCTGCACAGTGTGTGGATTCAGGTGTTTGCAAACTGTGGAAGTTGTATGAACACAAATTTGTGCTGATTCAAGGAGTTACAGTTTCAGTTCGATTTAATTAACTCTTTCAGTCATCATCTCCGCTATTTCCTCGAAGCGTGTCACTGAAGACAACGAGGCTGCTCTGGTAATACAATCTTATTTATCCACCTAATCCGCTATCCATGTAGCGTCTGGACAAGAAATCCTTCGACCACCAGACTCCACTGGAAGAGTATGTCACAAGGAGATCTTTAAAACTGCTTGATCTTTTTACCATCCAGGGTCAAGAACAACCCACAGCCTTTCTACCAAAGTCCTTTACTCCCTGACCACTGGACCCTACTTCCCAGTCGATGAAGGCAAATGTCAAACTGTTGATGGTCGTCAATGACTGCGCAGAACGTGGAGTGGCTCTGATCCATTCTTACAATGATATACTAAGGATGAGTCACAGAAACAATACTTGCTGAGAACTTGTCTCCAGTCATCGGACAAAATTTTCTGTTCCAACAAAGGCAAAATGAAATAATAGTAGGTTGCGGGTTTTCCAGCACTTCAATGACGGGATTTATGCAGACTGGATTACTTCTTTAATTATCCAAAATTATATTTTATTACAAACGTAATGCAACCTGACTAAGCAGTAACACTGCAGTATATATTTCTAAATTGGGCTGTTTATTTTTCAAAATAATAACTGACTTGAAAATAATTGATAACCGATTTGAAAAAAAGCAAAATTATACATGTTTTTTGACAAGTTCATACTATAATATGATTATGGCAAAATGTCAAAAAACATAGCAACCTCTAAACATAATCAAATCTTTCCAAAATTTTGCATACAGACTCATGTTTTCATGTGTAACAAGGGCAGCCTTGTGGAGCAATGTATTTCCAACTTTTAATTTTGTGGACCAGTCTATGCTCACATATTTGCCTTCATTCGGGAAACTTCCCATGGGCTTCCTGTGCCCCAGCACATTCATTTCAAAATTCTAACACTTATGTGCAACTCTCTTCATACCTTATTTACCTCGGTCTCTACACTCCTGGTCTCTCCGCTCGTCCTCATAGGCCGTCTGATGGTCCCCCACATGGGTGGTGCAACTGCTCAATCCAGAAGCTTTGCTGATGTCGGCCCCTTTAGTTAAAACCATATTTTGCATGAACTGCGTCTTGAGCTCCTCAGCCTTTCTCTTCCTCTGTTTCGGAAACTCTTGAAGACTATCTTATTTGACAGCACTGACTTGGGTTGGGGGCGCCTCTGTATATCTGAGTTACCCTATAATTGTGTTGTGCGGGGTTGCCTCTGAAGAGTCTCTAAAATTGGTGATATACATATAAACTTGTAATTACAGTTACATTTTTGTCAAAATAAAGATGCTAAATATTCTCTTACACGAATGTATTTATTTTGTTATTTTCAGATGCTTCTATCGAATAAACCCTGACCAAGGCATAAGGGTTTCATAAAGTTGATAGACAAAAGATGTACACTTTCAACTCAAAAGAATTGACACTTTTTAAAATATAGCACATTCTGAATGTGTGGATTAATATATTTACTGTAAGGGTATGTTGTAGTGTATGTGTAACAGAGTGGATTTGTGCTGTGTGTGCTATTTACTGTTTAAGGTGTTTCTGTTTTGTGAGTTAAATTTTAAATAGTATAATGAGTATTATTATTATTTTGCCTCAAGTTATCTATTAGGAGCAGAGCGCGTTAACTCCATCCGCGTACTGGGCGTCACATTACATTACGACCTCAGCATGACGACACACATCGAAGAAACCCTCGCCTCTTGCTCCTCGACTTTATACGCTCTCAGGGTTCTCCGGTCTCACGGCCTTCCCTCCCACTCTCTCCATGAAGTAGCTAAAATGACCACCATTGCTCACCTAATGTATGCCTCTCCTGCCTGGTGGGGCTACGCTAACAGCGGCGACAGAGTAAAGATTGAACAGCTGATTAGCAGAATGAGGAGATGTGGTTTCCTTCCCTCAACTGCCCCGAGCGGTTCCGCCTTGGCGGGCCTGGCAGACGAACGCCTGCTCAGAGCTGTATGTTCAGATCCAAACCACGTCCTCCGACATCTCTTTCCGCCTGTCCGGGACATCACGTACAACCTTCGCCCACGACCACATCCCTTCACCCTACCAGCCAGGGACGACCGGAACTTCATCGCCCGGATCTTACACAAAAAGGCGTACTAACATTACTAATAACTCAAGCCATCCCTGATTAAATTGACATACATTTATGAGCAAACGGTACATTCTCTAACATGCTAATATGTGGACAAAACAAAAACAGCTAGGAACTGAACTTAAAATGTTTGTAAACAAGCTGCGGCCATGTCAACTTGTGTCAGAATAAACGAATATTATTATTATTATTATTATTAACCATTAAAAATACAAACGTTTCTGGGACAGCTAGAATTCGTCAAGAACCAGTGCCTTGGATGGCATTGTCGTTAACTTGTTGTGTTTTGATGTCAGTGTGCTCAAATAGTTTCTGTCATTATTATTATTATTGTGACTATTACTATTATTAAATTTTTGTCAGTAATTGATTTTTAAGCTGGCTGCTGTAGTTTATTAACAGAAGATTTGAGTTTTGGAAGGTTTTGGTTCACTTTTAAAGTTGTGTATGTTAATGTTGTGTTTGAAATAGTATGATTACTTGAGAGCTTAGAATATTGTGTTTTGTGCTTGGGAATTGTTCTCACAAGTGTTTGTGCAGTTTATCATAGGATTTTAAAGTGATTGTTTATTTTAGAAATGATGATTTTGTAAATTAAAATTTTATTAAAGCTGCATTATTATTATTATTAAATTTGCATTCAGTAATTGAGATTTTTATAGTGCTTCATGTACAGTTTATTTACAGAAGATTGAGTTTTGAAACATTTTTTACTTTTAAAGCTGTTTTCTTTTAAAACAGTATCACTTTAGAGTTTATAATTTTCTGTTCTGTGCTTTGGGATTGTTTGCAACTGTTGTGCAGTTTGTCTGTGATTTTAAACGTGATTGTTTATTTTAAAAAGCCGTTTTTAATTTAAAGTTTTGAAACTTGTTTATTAAATTTTCTTACAGTCATTGGGATTTTTACAGTGCTTTCTGTAGTCTATTTACAGAAGAGTGTGTTTTCAGAGGTTTTGTATACCTTCAAATTGGGTATAATATTATGGTTTTTTATAAACTGTATGACTTGAGAGTTTAAAATTTTCTGTTTTGTGTTTCTGTAGGCCCCTATTGTGATCATTTACTCTAAGATGTTGTTTTGAAAATTAAAAGTTTTTCAAAACTGGATAATGAATCCATTTCAGAATTTTTAGGAGTTTGTTTTAGGTCAAATATAAAAGACTATTGCCTTCAATAATGATTTGTTCTTTGTTATTCAAGATCCCTGCTATTCTAGTATATTTGAGGACCAGTTTGCAGGTGAATGCTTTTGTAATGTCAAGTCAAAGCATGGAAGAGATGTATGGCAGCTTCTAGAAGATTTGAACCACTAACCAACGGAATTTTGAGCCATGTTTCCCAATGTGAGAATGGAAATTTTGGTGAAATGCATTCCAAAACAAAAACTACGAGACATAGAAATTACGGTGAAACACATTCCAGAACATTTAAAACACGAGACATGACTGTAGAAATTACGGTGAATTACATTCGAAAACATTAAAAATACGAGAAATGACTGTAGAAATCACGGTGAAATACATTCGAGAACATTAAAAATACGAGAAATGACCGTAGAAATCACGGCGAAATACATTCGAGAACATTAAAAATACGAGAAATGACCGTAGAAATTACGGTGAAATACATTCGAGAACATTAAAAATACGAGAAACGACCGTAGAAATTACGGTGAAACACATTCGAAAACATTAAAAATACGAGAAATGACCGTAGAAATCACGGTGAAATACATTCGAAAACATTAAAAATACGAGAAATGACCGTAGAAATTACGGTGAAATACATTCGAAAACATTAAAAGTACGAGAAATGACCGTAGAAATGACAGTGAAATACATTTAAAATACGGTCATTTATTGTAAACCTTTACGGTAATACGAACGTAAATTTACGGTCTAACATAAATTACGGTCCGCTATTATTTTACGGTAATTTCCTGTGTTCATTCCTGCCAGGCATTTGACCGTAATTTTACGGCAGAATTTCTAACAGTGTAATGTGTTGATTAATTCATATTTATTGATTGATATCTTTATTGATTACCGAATAAATTATCTTCACTTTGAGATCATCAGATCTTACAGGCGCTAATCAGATATTCAGATACAAACGTACACACATTCATAGATCGTAATCGTAATCGTAGATTTATATAGCGCCACTTCAAGAGATATTCCTCAGAGGCACTGCAGGCCAGACAACACCAAACTACGATCGAAAAGAATGGTTTTCAAACGCTTGCGGAAAAGGGCAAGGATAGAGCTCATTACGGAGGTAGCTAGACAACCTATTCCAGAAAGATGGACCGACCACAGCAAAGCTTTCATGAAGCATCGTGGAAGTTCGAGCCATAGTGACAATGAGGTCGCCGTGCGTGTCAGAGCGAAGGAATCTACAGCCTGGCGACCTGGATAGACATAGATACACACACATACATACACATACATGTATGCATACATGCATATATACATACATACATACACACACA
Organism: Aporrectodea caliginosa; assembly: GCA_020284085.1. NCBI lineage: Eukaryota > Metazoa > Annelida > Clitellata > Crassiclitellata > Lumbricidae > Aporrectodea > Aporrectodea caliginosa. Next base: position 527,862 of record JACEVL010000231.1, on the reverse strand, counting down.
TATGCATATGCCTAGTTTTCCTACATGCATATATAGTTATGTACATACATACATGTGTACATGTACCGCCACATAAATTACACATACATAATTACATATTATGCAGGAATACATGCATGGACAGGGACATGCATGCACACAAACAGACAGCCTGACGGACGGACGGACGGACATATACATAACTGGAGGCTTATGTTAGTAGTTAAGATTTATGTCTTCTGTCATTTGTGTTCTTGTGAATTGTTTTCAATTGCATAACTGTACACTGTAACCGGTTGCGGTTTGTCAACCGGATTGTTTCAATAAACGAAAATATTATTATTATTATTATTATTATTATTATTATTATTATTATTCTTCTTCTTCTTCTTCTTCTTCTTCTTATTATTATTATTATTATTATTAATGTTATCATCAACATCATCATAAGTCTCTTGCCACACAACCAATCAGTTTCATTTAATAAGATTCTGATCAAATGTACCTCGTAATTTAGTAGGCCCTACTCCAATACTGTAATATTGTACTGAGCCTCACTACATTACGTATTGTAGGTTTGTACTTGTCAACACATAGGAAATTGCAATTTAATTTAATTAATAAGATTTTAGCATGACGTTGAATCATAAAAAATTTAATTATCTGATAAAACTTGCTTAGTGTCATAGTTTATTGTAGGCCTATCGAGCGCTCGTGAATAAGCTGGTGTCCTCCGCTTGGCTTTCGAGTGGCGCTTTAGAAGTTTGGAGATTACGATTACGATTACGATTGTACACAATGAAATAATGATATATTTCATTGTTTTCAGATGCTATAAACTTGAATAGTGTAATATTTTAAAATTATCGAAATTGTAGAAACGAATGTTGTTATATTTTCCTGTATTTTATTGAGTTAATATACATTGTGTTTGCATAGCATACAATTGTAGCAATGTTCATAATTTCCTTGCATTATATAATTATTCTTGCACTGTGTCTTACTGTGGTGTATAGCATTGAATCTACTTAACTGTATTCTATTGCATTGAAAATTGCATTCACTTTTCCATTCAGCTGCGGTCTTAGACAAAATTCTATGAAAAGAAGTGATCTGATAAGGTGTGTGTTGTTCTTTGCAGATAACCTGTCTTCGAAATACCGAGGAAGTCTCGAGACTTTTGCTGAACATTTTATTTAGCCGACGAAGCTAAATTATTTTTGCATTATTTTATCTTTCCCTCAAATTGGTTCCGCTGTTTCTGACACTTAGCTGCTTTTGTTGGATATCTATCATGTTTGTACAGTATGTCAGTACATATGCTCACAGTAAATACTAAACTCTGTTATTTAGTGTCATGCTACGAAAGATGAAATTTGTAGATTAGTAGACTGTCTACGACATCAATAAGGAGATTCTGGCTATAGATAAGTAGATTATTGCACAGAAATGCTGCTTATTCAGCATCATAAGCTGTAATTAACGCTGATTGGGCGTCAGAGGGTTTGCTTCAAATCACCGACTTATCTTGGGACTCCCTTTCCGCTAGAGGCGTAGCTAGTGTGAATTGTTTGTTTAGACATCGAGTAAATTTAGCCGATCTGTGACGGAACGGACGTTTCAAAGCAGAACGCAGTTTGTGAGTCTTGGTAGTAACTTAACCTAACCTAACCGAACCCAGTCTTGTCTAGTGTTTCCTACCCTTCCGCCATGTCTATTACGAGGTCCCTATAATAGTATAATACCCAATTACCCATATTACCATATTGGTATCAAAGAGGGCCTATATATTGTCTATGTGTCACATGAAATGTTTATTGTCATGCTAACCTAACCTAGCAGAATCCAGCCTAGTGAATTATGTGGCGCCTTCGCAATAACACTATAGACATCAATTGATGTTCGATTCAGATTAAGGATTACTGAACAGGTCAGAGAAACTGTCAGCCATACATCAGCTGTATGAAAGATGACCTGCATGACAAGATGACAAGACTTTTAGTGCTCATACCATAGCAATCATTTCTCAACTTCTAAGAAAACAGCAAAACAAATGCTACAATGGAACCCCCTTTGCCATTCATTGATAACACCGACTGCCTTAATTCAGTACAAGTCTAATCCCTCCGCGTACACCGTAGCAAGCAACAGTCTTCCGGTTGACATACGTTAACCGCCATCCACACCAAATAGCACGGCCACAACAGGTGCACCTCGTATTCGGATCAGTCCTGTAAAATCGACAACACGTCAGAGACGTGAACTCGGACGTCACCTGTCAATAAAGGGCCGAACCTCCAAGTTATTGCAACAGTTACGTGTCACAACAGAGGGTGATTGGTTGTTCTGATATATTTGCGGATCATCCGGGTTCAAGTATATTTATTTACTTTCTTTTTGAATTGAAACAGATGCTAATTCATCGTTTTCAACTGACAACCCATAATCAAGAGTTTTCTCATGATAAACAGGATACCATGTCTGATTCGTGTGACCCTGTCACAAAAACCGTACACTTCCTTGAACGTATTTATTTTTGTCAATAACTACAAAACTCATACATATTTTATTACTGGAAAGGAGGCAGCGCCATTAAATTAGCACCATGCTTATCCGAATACTGTTCGCCTATTGATCAATTCCTTTGTTATTAATGACTTCAATGACTAAAAAACTTTGGGCTGCTTAACTGTATGTATGAGGACACTTAACAATATAGAGCGATTTTTCGTTGCACATGAACTTGAAATATTTCAATCGATTGTTGGTAGCGTATTGCTCGATCATTTCAGGCCCCTACCAAGGAAATGAGCTTTGATATCCACGTCGCCTTGACGTGCATACTCATCGTGTAGGGTGACACAACACCGGGTGTTCCGACCATTTCGAGTCATTTCCTATTGGTAAAGGCCAATAGGAAATGACATCCAAGGACCAAGGTTCTTAGTAAGGTTTGTCCAGATTGCTTACTTGAAGCACGTATTAACCGTCGACATCTCTTGTCGTTCCTGACATCTTGACAGCCGTGCGATGATGACAGCACTTCTCTACATCATTGCCGTATGGGTTGCCGGTCTGTACACGGCTCCCGGTGCGAACGCAGTTCTCGTGTTAGTATCCCTAATCGTTTCTTTATGTGTATATAAAATTATGAACACTGATGCATCACCCTTTAGAAAATCCAATCTAGTCTAACCTGAGTTGTTCCAATCTACTATAATCTAATACCAAGAGACATCAGTCGGTTCTCCGTTCCGTGAAACCTTAGACAAAATCATAATCTGTTGGAATTGGTCCTTGCGGAAACAATAATAATTATTCAGCTCATGATGAATAGGCCCTGAGCAAGTTAAGTGCTAACCTTTGGCAACCTTCTGAAACATGGCTTAATGTCAGCATAGAATGCTTCTGTGGCGGAGGAGTTTAATTTGTAATTCAAAAAGGACACATTTTTACTCTGAAATATGGATGCCCAAGCATTAGAAAACACAGTGTGCCCGAGTGATCGTGCCCTATGCAATAACCCCTAGGCAATAACCCCCGGCTAATGACCTGCCGGCCATTAACCCTTAGGAAAATTACCCCAGGCCAATAACCTCATGGCCAATAACCCGACGAAGATAACCTCGCAGTATTGCTCTGTGATGCAGTTAAAACTCAATAATTAGAAGCTGAATTAATGCATTACTTTAACGTGCTTTACTTCTTAGGTTTGGGGTAATTGGCCGGGGTTTGACTCAGAGGCTATTTTCTTTGGGGGTTAATGGCCTGGGTTATTGGCCTGATACCGTATCCTATAGCCCGGAACAATTAAGAGATTGTGGAATACAGTGTTTGTCGTTCATGCACATCTTATTACGTCAAAGAGGCAGCAAATGATACATAGAACGATATGAAAACAGAGAACACAAACCGTCAACTAGATACATCAGCTCTGAGTACGTTTGTCATAAAATTTGATATTCAGCTGAACTTTGGAAAGAGCGTACTCGTTCAAGTTAACCTTAAACGAGTCGCTCTGCTTTAAAATGAATAGAATAGGCAATTGCTCACAAACTATTTCTTATGTCATGTAATAGACGCAGCTACAGCTCAGCATTTCACTAACGTGAAAATTACACTCGAAAAGCTAGTTACAGTGAATGCTCCACAGTGCTACACTTCCTCAATTTCTTCCTTCGTTCTTTCCTCCTAAGAATAAACGCTTCACAACTCTCAACACTTTCTTTCTTTCTTTTTTATTTCTTACCCGAATGTAATAATAATAATAATAATAATAATAATAATAATAATAATAATAATAATAATAATAATAATAATAATAATAATAATAATAATAATAATAATAATAATAATAATAATAATACATACATAATAACGCATGCATACACACAATACGCAGAGTAATAATAGAGGACAATTTATATAGCGACTGAATACCACGCCTGTCTAGAAACACACGTTTTCATACCGCTAGCCCTGGAAACGCAGGGTCTCATCAATGCCGCTGGCCTCAATTTTATTTCTGACCTGGGTCGCCACCTCACGCTAGCTACGGGTGAACCGAGAGAGACCAGCTACATTTTTCAGAGGATCTCAGTCACAGTACAACGCTTCAACGCCGTAACATTTAGTGGCACATTTATCAAACCCACGCCCGACATGGATGAGGAGTAGCCAGACACATTGAAAAAATAATAATGATAATGATAATGATAATGATAATGATAATTATAATGATAGTGATAATGATAATGATAATGATAATGATAATGATAATGATAATGATGAAAATAATAATAATAATAATAATAATAATAATAATAATAATTATTAGAAAAGCTTCTAAGAACATGGCTTTCATTTGTAATGACGGCCCTGAAGAGAGAATCATCGGCCTTGGCTGCCATTTGCTGGACAGTTGGAGCAGTGGTGGGGAGAAACCCGCATCGCTTAAGCTTGTTCACCAGTTGTTCCATCCTAGCACGGTTAGAGGCCTGGGTATATCCCCACCAGGCCGGCGATGCATACATCAACGTTGCAACTGTTGTCATTCTTGCGACCTGTTGAATGGCTGATGGTGGGAGACCATGTGATCTCAGGACTCGAAGAGCATACATTGACGAGGCGCAGGACGAAACTACCTCGGTGAGATGCGGAGTCATACTGAGTTCTGAGCTGATGGTCACGCCCAACACCCGGATGGAGTCGACTCGTTCTGCTCCAGGAACTATCCGCGGAGGGAGGGGTATGCGGCTCCTTCCCCTCTTGAAGACGATCATTTCTCTCGTTTTAGATGAGTTGAGGCAGAGGTTATTTTCTTTAGCCCAGATTGAGACGTGGTCGAGTTCTGCTGTGGCTGTTGATATGTTGTTTGAGCCGACGATCAGATATGTATCGTCAGCATATTTTAACATGACGTTAAAGTCATGAAGCGGATGAAGATCCGAGGCTTCAAGGATGTAAGACCCCGGGCCGATCCCGGAGCCTTGTACGACGCTGGCATTTATTTCAGCGGCTGCCGATAGGATACCAGAATGCTTGGTAATATGGTCTCTTTTATGAAAGTAATTTGTCATCCAGTATATACATCCGTACATATATATCCATACATATATATCAGTTTACGTTGTGATGCTGAATTCAGCCGTTTTCACACAGATTACGCGTATTATTATTTATTTTGATCACTTCCGGTATTCACAAGACAAAGATCTAGGTATGCAAATGAAGCCCTACATTCCCTCTAAAGAATGGTATATTTGTTTCTCTTCCAGGAATATAAATGAATACGCTACCGACAAAAAACTAAGGGGGGAGTCCTTCCATTCAGACATTTTTCACGCATATTACGCGTATTATTATTTATTTTGATCACTTCCGGTTTTCAAAAGACAAACATCTAAGTATGCAAATGAAGCCCTGCATTCCCTCTAAAGAATGGTATATTTGTTTCTCTTCCAGGAAGACAAATGAGTACACTATAGACGAAAAACTAAGGGGGTTCGTATCAACCCCCCCCTTCTGGTACCTCGGGTATATCGGGTGTAACTTTTGAATGGCATGAGATATCACAATGATGTTTACCTCAAAATGTGCGCAAAAGATCCTGCTACAGCTACCTAAATTATCAATTCGATGAGCTAGATATGGCCAGGTTCGGTAGCAATTCTAGATCGAAATGTCAGTCGGTATACAGGTCGATGACTACGATGGTTAGTTTTTTTTAAATTATGGATCGACGATAAGACACAGAGAAGAAAAGATTCTGTGTAGGACTTTTAAAAGTATTGTAACTTGGAATGAAAGGTGTTTAGAAATTTCATAATCTCTTCTTAGATACATCACAAAGCGCGGAAGTGTGGGTTATTCTCTGTTGCTCTGTTTTGAGCAGGAGCCGATGAAGCGGTTAATTTGCATTTAAATGCATTTAATGCTGTTTCTTTCCTCACTATTCACACGACTCTGCTGGAGCGTGGTTCTACGGTTGGGAACTGGTAGTGCTGCATTCCACAGAAAATCATCAATCAAATTACTAACCCAGTTTGTGCATGGATTAACCTAGCCATGCGTCTCGATGGAATACTATCGCTCGTTTAAATGCATTTAACGTTGTTCAACTCCATATTTTGCATGATTTGTATTGGGCTGCGATCTGTCAGCTTGATTACCAAATAAACGAATATCCATATGCCTCAAATTGTGCTACCCTTTTGACGCCGTTGATCCGATGCTATATAATATATTATATAATGATGTTATGTGTATATAATAATATAGCATCATATCAACTGCGAAAACGGCAAAACAATTGAAGGCAGATTTAACAATCTGAAGCTCTCATGGCAAGTTTAATCAATTCCAGATTGACAGCATTTAAATTAACTTTTTTCTTTGACTTAGCTCAATGAGACGTACTTTCTGGCGAAAGACTACAGTTCAATAGACCTTGTCGGAGAAGAACTGCTCAAGGAAACCTGTTTCTATTAAGGTTAGACTACGTTTGGACCAACCTGTTGGGCAGTAGACTAATCACATGAAATTCCAGTACGAATATGTACCATACAGTAGCAATAAAGAAACCAGCTCGACAAGTTAACAATCAAAATTAATTTAGTTAATAAAGTCATACAGAAATCAATGAAAGTTAACACTATACAGTAACATACAATGCAGTGTAGCTTAGATAAACCTCAAACCAGATGAGCTGGGGTTTGTCGAGGTTAGGCTAAGTTTGAGGCGCATGAACAGACTCCATAGCATGATGTCATCATCAATGCAGGCGCAAAGTCTTTTGCTAACACACAACCAATTACAGTTTCATTTAATAAAATTCTGATAAAATGTACCTCGTAATTTAGTACTCCAATACTGTAATGTGTTGTACTGAACCGAACCTTTCTACATTAGGCCTACATAATTATTGTAGGTGTTGTATCTGTCAACACATAGGAAATAGAAATTTAATTTAATTAATGAGATTTTAGCATGACGTTGAGTCTTTAAACAAATTTAATTATCTGATACAACTTGCTTAGTGTCATAGTTTATTGTAGGCCTATCCAATTGTACACAATGAAATAATGATATATTTAATTGTTTTCAGATGCTATAAACTTGAATAGTGTAATTTCTTATATTATCGGAATTGTAGAAACTTGAATGTTGTTATATTTTACTGTATTTTATTGAGTTAATATACATTGTGTTTGCATAGCATACAATTATTATTATTGTAGCAATGTTGACAATTTCCTTGCATCATATAATTATTCTTGCACTGTGTCTTACTGTGGTGTATAGCATTGAATCTACTTAACTACATTCTATTGCATTGACAATAATTATTGCATTCACTTTTCCATTGAGCTGCGGTCTTAGACAAAATTCTATGAAAAGAAGTGATCTGATAAGGTGTGTGTGGTTCTTTGCAGATAACCTGTCTTCGAAATACCTTGCATAATTTTATCTTTCCCTCAAATTGGTTCCGCTGTTTCTGACACTTAGCTGCTTTTGTTGGATATCTATCATGTTTGTACAGTGTGTCAGTACATATGCTCACAGATTATGATACTTACCACTTCAATGGCATTTGCTTAACACTGTTTACATGTTTGGGAAATTACACTTTCTTGCAACGAAAACGTTTTAGCTTCAGTAAATACTAAACTCTGTTATTTAGTGTCATGCTACGAAAGATGAAAATTTTGTAGATTAGTAGACTGTCTACGACATTAATAAGGAGATTCTGGCTATAGATAAGTAGATTATTGCACAGAAATGCTGCTTATTCAGCCTCATTAGCTGTAATTAACGCTGATTGGGTGTCAGAATGTTTGCTTCAAATCACCGACTTATCTTGGGACTCCCTTTCCGCTAGAGGCGTACCCGGTTACTCTAAAAACTTTTCATGGAAAACTTTCATTAAAGTATAGGCCTACTGATATTTTCCAATTTTTCATTTAAAAAACTTCTATGAAAAACACCCGTGTTATTACTTTCCTGTTTTGCATTTTTGAAGCTCTTGATACAAAATTTAACCGTGACAATTGTGTTTTGCCCCTCCTTCCAAAACACCTGCGGGCGCCCATGGCTAAAGTCTTAACAAGCAAAGAATTTCTTCGATCAGTTTGAATGCTATTCATCACGCTGAACGCCCTCTGACATTCACTGGAGCTGCACGTACACAATGCCATGGGTCTTAGATCTTCAGGCTCAGCAGAAGGGTCTTCGACATAATTCGTTCATACCTCTGATGGCCTGCTCTGTATCAATGTTCCACATCCTGCACAGCGTCGAACTTCGGTTTCTCCATGCCGAATCGATGGACTATGTCTATGAGGCCATTTACTTGGGTCAAGTATATGTCTTTGTCCTGCAGGAACTGAGATTCAGCAGCAGCATCGTAACTCATTCGTGCGTTCAAGTTGTTTAATATAGACTTTGCAGAAACTGACCGTCGTGAATCGACTGCTTTCCTGTTTTCCGTTAGAGACTCAGAGTAACGTCATTCAACACAATATGCCGTTCTGCAGCCTTTAGAGCTTCGGCAAGTTTTTCACCAGGACTTTCTTTTAATGATTGCAGGACACGTACTGTGCGGGCTATCATAACCTGAGTTTTTTATTCAGAGTAAAACATGGGGCTATCTGCGCCGTATACCCACATTTTTGGAAATATTTGAAGCGTATACCCGCGTTATTCACCAAATTCCAGTAGGTATACGGTGCTAGCTAATAATTTTCAGTGGGTATACGCCGTATACCCGCGTATACCCTCGACTACACCACTGGGCCTAAACACTTATTACGCAGACCTCCTGCGGTTCAATTGATTTCCACATTTCAATTACAATAATTCACATTCACGCTCCACTGTGTTTCTGCTTCTTTTCTGCAACGAATATGACCTATCTGTGGAGCTGGGCAAACATTCAATAAGTTTCTTTATAGTCTTCTGACCATACAGTAGCAATAAAGAAACCAGCTCGACAAGTTAACAATCAAAATTAATTTAGTTAATAAAGTCATATAGAAATCAATGAAAGTTAACACTCTACAGTAACATACAATGCAGTACAGCTTAGAGAAACGGTCAAAACTGATTAGCTGGGATTTGTCGAGTTTAAGTTTGAGGCGCATGAACATACTCCATGGCATGATGTCATCAGTCTCTTGCTAACACACAACCAATTACAGTTTCATTTAATAAAATTCTGATAAAATGTACCTCGTAATTTAGTACTCCAATACTGTAATGTATTGTACTGAACCGAACCCCTCTACATTAGGCCTACATATTGTAGGTTTTGTATCTGTCAACACATAGGAAATTGAGATTTTAGCATGACGTTAAATCTTAAAAACAATTTAATTATCTGATAAAACTTGCTTAGTGTCATTGGTTATTGTATCCAATTGTACATAATGAAATAGTGTTATATATTATTGTTTTCAGATGCTATAAACTTGAATATCCTATAATATTATTATCGGAATTGTAGAAACGAATGCTGTATTATATTACTGTATTTTATTGAGTTAATATACATTGTGTTTGCATAGCATACAATTATTATTATTGTAGCAATGTTGATAATTGTTTTGCATCATATAATTATTCTTGCACTGTGACTTACTGTGGTGTATAGCATTGAATCTACTTAACTACATTCTATTGCATTGAAAATTGCATTCACTTTTCCATTGAGCTGCGGTCTTGGACAAACTTTTATGTAAAGAAGTGAACTGATAAGGGCTGTTTTGTTCTTTGCAGATCTTTGCAGTCTTCGAAATACCGAGAAGTCTCGAGGCTTTTTGTGGAAAACATTTTATTTAGCCGACGACGCTAAATTATTTTTGCATAATTTTACCTTTCCCTCAAATTGGTTCTTCTGGTCCTGACACTAAGCTGCTTTTGTTGGATATCTGTCATGTTTGTACAGTATGTCAGTACATATGCTCACAGATTATGATACTTACCACTTCAATGGCATTTGCTTAACACTGTTTACATGTTTGGGAAATTACACTTTCTTGCAACGAAAACCGTTTCAGTTTTAGCTTCAGTCAATACCATACGCTGTTAGTGTTATGCTAGGAAAGATGAAATTTGTAGATTAGCAGACGATTTTAGTTAGCAACATGTGACACCTGATGCAAATAGGTTGTTGCACGGAAGTACGGCTAATGCCGCATCAAAAGCTCTAATTAACGCTGATTGGGCAATGGGCATCAGAGCGCTTGCTTCAAATCACCAACTTATCTTGGGACTTCCTTTCCGCCAGAGGCGTAGCTAGTGTGGATTGTTTGTTTAGAGGCCGAGTAAATTTAGTCGATATGCGATGGAACGGATGCTTGCAAAGTGGAACACAGTTTGAAGGTATAAATGTGATGCTTGGTAGTAACTTAATCTAACCAAACCGAACCCAGTCTTGTCTAGTGTTTCCTACCCTGCCACCATGTCTATTACGATGCCCATATAATACCCGTATTACCATATTGGTATCAAACAGGGCCTATATATAGTCTATGTGTCACATGAAATGTTTATTGTCGTGCTAACCTAATCTAGCAGAATCCAGCCTAGTGAATTACGTGGCGCCTTCGCAATAACACTCTAGACACCAATTGATGGTCGATTCAGATTTAAGGATTACTCAACAGGTCAGAGAAACAGTCGGCCATACATCGGTTGTATGCAAGATGACCTGCAGAGACTTTTAGTGCTCATACCATAGCAATCATTTCTCAACTTCTAAGAAAACAGCAAAACAAATGTTACCCTGGAACCCCTTTGCCATTCATTGATAACACCGACTGCCTTAATTCAGTACAAGTCTAATCCCTCCGCGTACACCGTAGCAAGCAACAGTCTTCCGGTTGACATACGTTAACCGCCAGCCACACCAAATAGCACCGCCACAACAGGTGCGCCTCGTATTCGGATCAGTCCTGTAAAATCGACAACACGTCAGAGACGTGAACTCGGACGTCACCTGTCAATAAAGGGCCGAACCTCCAAGTTATTGCAACAGTTACGTGTCACAACAGAGGGTGATTGGTTGTTCTGATATATTTGCGGATCATCCGGGTTCAAGTATATTTATTTACTTTCTTTTTGAATTGAAACAGATGCTAATTCATCGTTTTCAACTGACAACCCATAATCAAGAGTTTTCTCATGATAAACAGGATACCATGTCTGATTCGTGTGACCCTGTCACAAAAACCGTACACTTCCTTGAACGTATTTATTTTTGTCAATAACTACAAAACTCATACATATTTTATTACTGGAAAGGAGGCAGCGCCATTAAATTAGCACCATGCTTATCCGAATACTGTTCGCCTATTGATCAATTCCTTTGTTATTAATGACTTCAATGACTAAAAAACTTTGGGATGCCGCCTGTATGTATGAGGACACTTAACCCAGTATTAAAGGCTGTTATAGATTTTTTGTTGCACATGAACTTGAAATATTTCAATCGATTGCTGGTAGCGTATTGCTCGATCATTTCAGGCCCCCTACCAAGGAAATGAGCCTTGATATCCACGTCGCCTTGACGTGCATACTCATCGTGTAGGGTGACACAGCACCGGGTGTTCCGACCATTTCGAGTCATTTCCTATTGGTAAAGGCCACTTTCAGTGTAATAAAAATTTCACATCCAAGGACCAAGGCTCTTAGTAAGGTTTGTCCAGATTGCTTACTTGAAGCGCGTATTAACCGTCGACATATCTTGTCGTTCCTGATATCTTGACAGCCGTGCGATGATGACAGCTGCACTTCTCTGCATCATTGTCGTATGTGTTGCCGGTCTGTACACGGTTCCCGGTGCGAACGCAGTTCTCGTGTTAGTATCCCTAATCGTTTCTTTATGTGTATATAAAATTATGAACACTGATGCATCACCCTTTAGAAAATCCAATCTAGTCTAACCTGAGCTGTTCCATTCTACTATAATCTAATACCAAGAGACACCAGTCGGTTCTCAGTTCCGTGAAACCTTAGACAAAATCATAATCTGTTGGAATTGGTCCTTGCGGAAACAATAATAATTCAGCTCATGATGAATAGGCCCTGAGAAAGTTAAGTGCTAACCTTTGGCAACCTTCTGAAACATGGCTTAATGTCAGCATAGAATGCTTCTGTGGCGGAGGAGTTTAATTTGTAATTCAAAAAGGACACATTTTTACTCTGAAATATGGATGCCAAAGCATTAGAAAACACAGTGTGCCCGAGTGATCGTGCCCTATGCAATAACCCCTAGGCAATAACCCCCGGCTAATGACCTGCCGGCCATTAACCCCTAGGAAAATTACCCCATGTCAATAACCTCATGGCCAATAACCCCGACGAAGATAACCTCGCAGTATTGCTCTGTGATGCAGTTAAAACTCAATAATTAGAAGCTGAATTAATGCATTACTTTAACGTGCTTTACTTCTTAGGATTGGGGTAATTGGCCGAGGTTTGACTCAGAGGTTATTTTCTTTGGGGGTTAATGGCCGGGGTTATTTGGCCTGATACCGTCTCCTAGCCCGGAACAATTAAGAGATTGTGGAATACAGTGTTTGTCGTTCATGCACATCTTACTATGTCAAAGAGGCAGCAAATGATACATAGAACGATATGAAAGCAGAGAACACAAACCGTCAACTAGATACATCAGCTCTGAGTACGTTTGTCATAAAATTTGATATTCAGCTGATATTTGGCAAGAGCGTACTCGTTCAAGTTAACCTTAAACGAGTCGTTCTGCTTTAAAATGAATAGAATAGGCAATTGCTCACAAACTATTTCTTATGTCAATGTGTCGTGTAATAGACGCAGATACAGCTCAGCATTTGACTAACGTGAAAATTACACTCGAAAAGCTAGTAACAGTGAATGCTCCACAGTGCTACACTTCCTCAATTTCTTCCTTCGTTCTTTCCTCCTAAGAATAAACGCTTCATAACCCTCAATACTTTCTTCCTTTCTTTTTTATTTCTTCCGTAATTCTTTTCGTCCTCAGTTCCTTCATTTACAGTTTATACCATCGTTTCTTCATCTATTCCTTCCTTAGTTATATCATTTATGTGTTCGTTCGTTCGTTCATTCGTTCGTTCTTTACTTCCTTTCTTCCCTATTTCTTTACCTCTGTATTCTCTAGTTCATTGTCTCCTTCACTTGTTTCTTCGTTCTTTCGTTCGTTCGCGCGTTTCTTCCTTCCTTTTTGAATTCTTTCTTCTTTCATTCATTTCGTCCTTAATTTTCTTTTATCTTCTTCGTTCTTTCGTTATCCTATCTTTTCTTTTCATTTCTCTTATTTTATCCCTTATTTTATTATAATTTCTCTTCTTTTAGTGTATTTCTTAATGTTTTCTTTTCATATTACTTCTCTTTATTTGTTGCTCTCTCTCTCTCTCTCTCTCTCTCTCTCTCTCTCTCTCTCTCTCTCTCTCTCTCTCTCTCTCTCTCTCTCTCTCTCTCTCTCTCTCTCTCTCTCTCTCACTCTCTCTCTCTCTCTCTCTCTCTCTCTCTCTCTCTCTCTCTCACTCTCTCTCTCTCTCTCTCTCTCTCTCTGTCTGTCTGTCTGTCTATCTCTCTCTCTCTTTCTCTTTCCTGTTGACATCTCAATTGACTCCACCTTCCATTCTTACGACATCCTGCGACATTATAAGACATCATATGACATCTTATTTACATTTGTTGACCGCCAGATATTAACGCGTGTTTCAGATGTGGTTGGGTGAAGACAGAATTTACCAATATTCCCGGGGGTGTTTGGGCAGGAGCCTCAAATGCTAAGCAGTGTCAGCTGGTTTGTCTTGAGAAGGGATACTGTAAGGGCGTCGACTGGAATCGTGCGCAAAGCCAGTGTTATCTACTGAACACGACTTTGGGTCGGGTGCCTGCACCAACTGTCACCCACTACGACTACATCTGCAAAGGTCAGATTATCACACACAAGTCTACAAAGTCTTATTATTATGCTAATGAATGGATAGATAAATGAAGAGATATGTAGAACACCAGAGATACAGAACGACCAACAGTCAGACATACGAGCAGACAGACATACACCCACCCCTCCCACACACACACATGTATATATATATACATTATTATAATAATTATATATTATAATTGTGATTGAATTTTACATATCGCCACTTAAAGAAAGACTCATCAGAGTCACTTTCGCCCCAACAATGTTAAAACATATAACTGTATAGGCTATATTATATATAATTATGTGTGTAATTGTATGTTTGCGAGTGTATGTCTGTGTATGTATGAGCAAAGGTCCGCTTTTTCAGCAGGCCTGATATAGTATGTTTAATGTATGAGCAGAGGTCCGCTTTTTCAGCAGGCCTGATAAAATTATAGGAAGGCCAATTTCAGATCTAATCACCTTTTTAACTACTTGCCATCTAGGTTCATATATCGGAAGTCTGGTATCATGTGAATTTCTAGTTAAAAACATGTCTGACTGTCTTTTCAGGACGGCAAACGTTAAGTACTTAACAAATATGATGAGTTAATGTCAAAGAGTAGATAGCGTATAGGTTTTATACCACAAACTAGCGCGCATTATGTCCTGCAGTTGATAATCTAGTATTACATTACCTATGAATATAATTAATGTTTCTACAGCATATCCTTGTCAACCAAACCGTTGTCAAAACGACGGACTATGCCAACCAGGAGCAACAGACAATTCTTATACCTGCACTTGCGTTAATGGCTGGAGCGGTCTTACCTGCACC
The DNA here is from genome assembly GCA_020284085.1 of Aporrectodea caliginosa. Taxonomy (NCBI): domain Eukaryota; kingdom Metazoa; phylum Annelida; class Clitellata; order Crassiclitellata; family Lumbricidae; genus Aporrectodea; species Aporrectodea caliginosa. Next base: position 512,623 of record JACEVL010000231.1, on the reverse strand, counting down.
ACACCGCGTGAGTTCTTTCTTGCCGCTCTGTATCTAATGGCGCTTCGTTGAATGCAATATCCAACAGGACAGCGATGATGATGACGACAATGGTGATGACAACAACGACAAAGATGATCGACAATAATGATGATGACGCCGACGATTTTAATGATAATGATGATGACGACAAGAAGACAACTGATGATGATACGGATGACGGTAACAGTGTTGATGATTATGATGACAACGACGACGACGACGACGAGTATCATAGTACTGTTCGCTAAAATGACGACGTGCATAGGGGTGATGATGTAATGGCATATAATAATTACATGAGCGTCCTAAGAACCCGTTTTGTATCAGTTAATGATTGCACTACGAGAAAAGAGGAGAAAAGAGCGGCCGCTGTACAAAAGCGTTGTTTAAGATACTCTAACAGAAGCAGAATTGACAAGTCACCAAGAGCCGGGTCGCCCAGGAGACGTTGCCGTAGTCTAAAGTCAGTGGGTCAACAATATCTGAAGCAAGCATTTGCGGCACCTAGCGAACTTAGCTATAAATAAATGCGCCAACTGCACGCTGCTGGGTTTGCAGTATCAGCGGCTTATTTCTCTTAACACAGGCATAATTATGAGGGCGGATAACCAGTCCTCTCCCTCACCGCCTTGTCTTCCCACCGACAGTGTACACTTCATGTCCATGGCTACCACTCTGTGTCAACTTAATTTATTATTTTGTGTGGTCTCATGAATTATTGCAATATTGCATTGCAATTCTGATAACTCTATTGAACTGTTAAACTCGCAGCGGATCCGTGCAGCAAGGGTCCGTGCAAAAACGGTGGAAAGTGCAGCCTCGGTTCGACCTTCAGAGATTTCGTTTGTCTTTGCGAAAATGGGTACAGCGGAAAGACGTGTGAGATTAATCCACGTAAGTACAATCAGGACATCGCAGGAGATATTATTATTATATCGTTATATGTCGATGCGTTGAGCTCATTAAAACATTTGAACACAATAGACAGGTGAAGATTGTTGTTCCTTCCAATGGGAACAGTCTCGCACTACATATTCCTCGGAGCCAGCACCTTTCCTTCATCTCTCTCGATGTTTCAATTCTAAACAGCATGCACCGTTGCCGTCTGAATGTCTACCTGCCGGACCCTTTTGGATCGTGACCTGGAACCGATTTTGACCCTATCTGCTTATCTATCTTGATTTGACTGAGCGCCTGCGGCTCCCGGGGCTTGGCTTTTTATGGTGCTGTAGAAATCCTGAGAAATTACAATATCGATTAAGTACTGTTGCCGAAAGTACTGACACATGGAGAACCCAACCAAAGGAAGGTCCAATCAACAGTAACAGTTGACAGTTCCTGAACTAGGCTGCACTAAAAATGTGGAGCAAATCATATGTATCATTCTGGGTTCATTCAGACCTGAACTGACCACAAGTAACCTGAACTAGTCGTGTTTGAACAGCGTCTACTTAGGAACAAATGTATATTGTATATTAATTGTGTACGGAAATTCGTAAAATAAACAAGGCGCTACAAATGATATTCCATTGTAGCCAATCCTTGTCTACCGAGTCCCTGCCTGAACGGTGGAAAATGCGGAGAAGGTTTCACATGGGATCGCTTCGTATGCATATGCACAGATGCATGGGAGGGCGACCGATGTGAAACACAGCGTAAGTATATATTATTGTTATGTAGCCTATGTATATTATCTATGTATGGATATAATAATCCAACCATAACAATCATAATACGCTGTATATATAATATATGTAGCCAATGGACAATAGATGCTTGCATATGTGTAAGTATTATGTAATGGTAATGGTAATTTCAAATTTATATAGTGCCACTTGAAGTGATACTAATCAGAGGCGCTCCTGACCTAACCCATCTATATTATAAACTTTTCTCATACAGCAGAAATATTCACTAGTATTTTCACAGAGAAATAAATCAACACAGAGCATAATTATATTTAACCTTAATAAAAACTCCTAATGTTTTTTAAGCATAGGCCTACTACTTTTAATTATGAATGCGATACAAAAAGGATAAAAAAAAGTTACTCTATAGCATAGCACAACAGTTCGTTCTACGCGTTATTGCTTCATTTTTGGAAAGCATTTGTAATGCATAACCTCATTTCACAATAATTTTTACTTTCTTTTTGTATGGAATTCACACTGTCAGTTAATTACAGATTATTGAATTCTCTTCATGTCTATAAAAATAATTGAACTGCCTCGTATATTGTCGCTTAATACCTGACCGTACCAGACCACACTAGCACACTGTAAAAATAAATTGCTAATTCAATAGTAATACTAGGCCCACTACAGTTGCGTTGCAGCAGTAAACAATAAACGCGATGTTATTATAGAGACAATGTATAAGTTTGTAAATATTTTGTCAAGAGAGTAGGCCTATACGTAACTGGAATTGAGTCATTTTCCGGTAATTGCATGAATTCACAATTCAGCTGTCCCTGATCATTTCTCGAAAAACTATACCTAGTCCGATTATGCTACGTGTTGATATTAAAATGGTATCGATCAGTCAACAATGTAAGATATTTGAAAGTTATTTCAAAACAATAACGCAATTTATTAAAATTTATTTTGAATCAAAAATGTTCCACTCCGATACTGTCCCTAGGCTATGGTACTTATTGCTTTAGTCTACCATTTCAAAATGTTTTGTATTAAGCCAGAAAATTCACTTGTTTATCATGTATTATATATAGGGGAGACCGGGGTTGGATGCAACAGGTGTTGGTTGCAACACTATCGCTAGTTAAGCGCTAAATAACAGCAGCGTAAAATCAAATCACCTACCTTCAATTATCAATCAATTATCAATCAGTTTGTTTATTGTCGTGAAACACACATATGACAAATACATGAAAAACATAATAATCAGTTGTAGACAAATGGGAGGCCCAGAAGGGATGAAATCCCGCTATAGGGACACCAATTTTATCTAATTTCATGAACAGGATCGGTATATTCTTAACTATATGCTTAATTAGTTAATTAAGAGGGTTAACAAGGATACTGTAGAGAAGCCGAGAAGAAGTTGTAATGTAGCAGACTAGTTTAGCAGAGTTATCCAACTAGAACTTTAAAGTACAAGGATAGCATATATTAACATGTTGCAAGTGTTAATTCAGACTTTTGACCTAGAGAAACCTAACTTAGTCCTCATCAATCAGTCCACTCGTTAAGTCAGAACGCAATGATTTCTTGAAGAGATAAAGATTCGGGGCTTGTTGAGTTGTTGGAGGGATGCGACTCCAAACCCGTGGACCATTGAACCTAATTGAAAAGCGACGAGTATTAGATTTGGCAAGGATGGAACGATAGGATGAGGCTCCTCTGGTACTATATGAATGAAAATGAGTGCCAACATTGAAGTAATGAGCAAATCCCAAGGGTAACAGGTTGTGAGCGTATTGGTACATGAATATAGCTGTCTGGTAAAATCTAATTTGGTGAAATTTTAGTAAGTTAAGATCAAGAAAAATAGGGTCAGTATGAGAACCATATGGTGTTCCTGAAATTATCCTGATTGCTCTTTTCTGTAACATCACTAATTTTTAAGACTAGACTTATACGTATAACCCCAGACCACATTGCAAAACATTAAGTAAGGATAAATTAGAGAGAAATATAAAGTAGTACGAATATAGGAGGGGAGTAGATAAGATATGCGACCTAGTATCCCAACGTTTTTTGCAACCTTGGCCGTGATAGTACTAATATGGTCTTTCCATGTTAAATGGTTATCAACAATTACACCAAGAAACTTAGTAGAGTTCACTTGGGATATTATAGTGTTGTTTATAGACACTTGCACAGAAATGTTATTAGGGCACATCTTCCTACGAGATTTAAATATGATAAAGTTAGTTTTTTGTAGGTTCAAGGAGAGCTTATTTGCAGTAAACCAATCAGCAACTGCTACTAGCTCAGTGTTTACAGTCTGAATTAAGGAGTTATAGGATTTATTAGAGTAAAAAACATTAGTGTCATCAGCAAATAAGATAAATGATAAAATAGGGGAGGTGTTGGGGAGGTCATTTATGTAGAGCAGAAAAAGTAACGGGCCAAGGATTGATCCTTGAGGAACCCCATGTTTAATTTGTTCATAGTTAGATATAATGTCATTTATGGATACATATTGGTAACGGTTACTTAAGTAGCTTTTGAACCATTCTAGTTGACTACCTCTAATTCCGTAAACTGATAACTTTTCAATTAAGATATTGTGGTTCACAGTGTCGAATGCCTTGGCAATATCGAAAAATATACCAATGGAATATTCATTGTTTTCAAATGAGTTAGAAATTTTATCGTACATGTCCATTAAGGCCATGGATGGTGAGAGACCAGCCCTAAACCCATATTGAAACGAACCCAATGTTTTAGTGCTAACGAGAAATTTATTTAATCTATCATACATAATCTTTTCATAATACTTAGAGAAGAAGGAGAGGACAGAGATTGGTCGATAGTTTGATGGGTCGTCTCTTTCACCCTTTTTAAAAATAGGAACAATCTTTGCTATCTTAAGTTTATGGGGACAACACCAGTAGAGAGAGAGCAGTTTATAAGCTCAGCTAATATGGGGGCGATATGAAAGAAGGTGGCATTGGCAATTAGTGGATTTATGTCGTCAATACCAGCACTACAAGTAGGTTTAAAAGAGTTACTGAGTGACAGAAGTTCGCCTGTAGAAGTTGGTATTACACCAAAGGAGCAGGGGAGAGGAGGGCTCAAGTATTTGCTAAAGGGTCGAGTGGATGTTGGTATTTTTTCAGACAATGATTGGGCAATGGTGGGCCATTGTAAGGAAGGAATATATTTTACGTCAACGTGACTTAATTTCTTGGCAGGCAGTCGATTTGAACTACCGAAAAAAGTTAAAATTTATTTTCAGACATCAAAAGTAAATTTTTCGGTTTTGTGTTTTTTCGTAATGTAGCTTAATGTATTGAAGCAATTTAGTGTTGTTTGGTGCCATAAGTTGAACAAGGAATTGGGTTTGAAAATGCATTTAGTCATTTTATTTAAAACCAACGCTGTCGATAAAATTTTCTATAACAATGTCTATGCATTGCTTCGGGGTTGGTTGCAACATTTTAATCGGGGTTGGTTGCAACATGTTTTATTAGCTGAATTGAATGTTTGTATGGTTTAAAATGCACCATTTAAGATTTGGTTTGGCAAATGTTTTCTTTGGAACGGGTTCACCAAACCCCATCCCACACCTTTAGCCCCGTTTTTCTCAAGCACCTTCGACATCCTGGCCCACCACTTACTGGAAAATTTTGCCACTGGCCCACCATTAACAAAGGTTTGACACCCCTGGACTTTAGTCCGTTAATAATGGGTGGCAATAAGCGAGTCAGTAGGCAAATAACACTCCCGTTTTCCTTTTTTGGTTACAATTTGAAGGCTTGAAAAAGCTATACAATTTTAATTAAATCTTGAACATTAGGCAATGCAGCCTAAATAGGTAGAAGTAGTTCAAGTAGACTAACCTGCTATGGAGGCTATACGCCTATCGAGTATTTATATATCGGACATTTTACATGACGATTATTGCAGCAAAACAATTTAATATCTTGACTGATGCTTTTGATCAGATTTAATTTTGAAGTTCTTCAATCTATTACAATTTTATATGTAGGCAGGCCTCGGTTTGCCCTAGGCAATGCAACCTACGTTGAATAATTATACTACTTTCAATACTGTTGCAACCTTCCCCAGGGTCGTTGCAACCAACCCCGGCCGGGGTTGGTTGCAACACTTTGAAGCCCTCTGTTCAGTTAGCTATTGTGGTTACATCCTTGATCACTGAGATCGTCACTATAGCTTGTTTTGGTGCTGAGATATAAAGGATATATATGGGCTAAACAATTTTCAGGTTGTTCCAAAACTAAAAAGATGGCACATGAAAATATGAAAATTGTTGCAACCAACCCCGGTCTCCCCTATATATTCAGTGCTTTTTTTCAGCCGGAACGGTCCGGAACGGCGTTCCGGGACCTTTTTCAGCTAATAAAAATAATTTAGTTAATTTAAATTTTTAATAAAAAATTATTTTAGATTACTTAGATACTTTAATTTAATGTTAGTGCTTTCAGTGTTTATTGATGTTGATATTATATCAAATAGAAATATTAACGTAAAATATGCCCCTATAATTGTTCTGAATTTGTTGAGTTCCGGAACCTTTTTTTCTAGAAAAAAAGCACTGTATATATACGTGCATGTTTTAAGACACAACTTGGTGAACTGTATCTTCAGTATAATTAAAAGAAATTTTTAAACTTGTCCCCAGGATTTATGTATACTCCGTTACCATGTAAAAAAATTAATTTTGTTTCTCAGAACCATTCAATTTTGTGGTCGCGCAACTTGACTCATCTCTGCTATGTAATCTATATAAGCTATTTATATCTTCACCAACGATATAAATGGTCCGACAAATTTCTTACTGATTTTCATTTATTTCGTACCAGATGTGTTTTTTTATTATACAGCCACTCCGTTACTGCATTTTTACAATGATTATAAATAAATTTAATTCCAATAATATTTGTAATATAACGCTTATGAGCAAAATAATGATTTGACCGACGATTGATGTGGACGCGTGAGCGATAATAGGGTATTTACCGTGCTGCAACCCAAATTGTCTACTCCGTTACCTGTCCACTCCGTTAACATTTATTTGGTAACGCATGGGATAGCTATGTAACGGAGTGGAAAACTGAGCTCGACACTCGAAAGATAGTAACGGAGTGGAATTATTATAGGCTAAATGGTGTGGTATTTTGATGCTGTGAGCAGATTTTTAAGACAATACCATAAACATTTTAGTGTTTTATGTTTATTCGATCACTGGGAATGATTGGCTCTAGTGATTTCTTTTCAGTTGTTTGGGCCAAAAAAATGTATTCAACTTAACATTAATTGCTTCTATTTCCGTAACGGAGTGGACCTTTTTCTAAGTAAATGAAACTATGATGGAATCAAATAATTATAAGTATTCTCATTTCTTTTATTGCTATTTTATAAATATTAATACTAAAAACATATTGGCATGTCAAAATACATAACAGAAGCTGTACACTGTATAAAACAGATCTCATAATTATGTATACAGTAACGGAGTGGATAAATATTTTAGTAAGGCTATTTTTTTCTACCAAAAACTTTTTACATTTACATATTAGTGCAAAACCAAATATATTTGTGAAATAGAAACGTTAAAGAGTTGTTCCAAAGAAAAAAATTATTTGAATTAAAGTTTTTGGGAAAAACATTATTTGAAAAATTGTTTTTCTTTGCTTGTTGAATTAGTGAATTTACCATGTTACCGGAAAATGACTCAATTACGAAAATGCTAACATCACGTTAAATTTTATTTTCATTATTACTATTATTATTATTACTACTGTTATTATTGTTGTTGTTACTACTATTGCTGCTGCTGCCATTACGCATATGTTAAATGCCACTATCATTATTCAGGTCGTACTCTTGATTTCAGGTAATCCATGCGATAAGACACCGTGTGATAATGGTGGAAGATGCACACCAAGTAAAAGCTATGACTCCTACACTTGTGAATGTGTTAATGGCTGGAAGGGACCGACCTGTTCCGCGGCACGTAAGTCACTATAGCACGACCTGGCATGTTTGAACATGACACTACATTGCATAGCATAATAAGACATTTTTGTCATTAGTCTATTATTATTATTACTATCATCATCATCATCATCATCATCATCATCATCATCATCATCATCATCATCATCATCATCATCATCATCATCATCATCATCATCATCATCATCATCATCATCGTCATCATCATCATCATCATCATCATCATCATCATCATCTCATCATATCAAGCACAAGTTGTTGTCAACTAATCTATCACCATCATCAATCATCATCAATTATCATCATCATCATCATCATCATCATCATCATCATCATCACATCATCATCATCATCACGTTGGTTTTGAACATCGAAGTATTTTTTACAAATTTAACTAGACAGATGAGGCGAACAGAGGTCCCTAATGTGCTGCTGAGACTTTTGATGAAAAAGTATGACGTTCTGTGGGCAGCGTATTCCAGACCAGCATAGCATTCCAAAACGTACGGGTTAACATAACTTACCATAACATACTTACCATAACATAACTTACCATAGCATAACTTCTCCCGCTGGGAGCTCCTCAGTGGTTTCTTCAAGCGCATACATGTAAGTCCTCAGAATGAATGTATGAATGAATGAATTACATGGGTTTAGATCATCGAACTTATTCCAAAAATCTGCAATTGCTGAGGAATTTCTGCCTGTTCCTGTCGGGTTCCTAAATCAACGTCTGCCGTAGCAATGCTTCTAGTAATAAGTTTAAGTACACGCCTGTAAGTAGGCTAATGTCTGAAGAGGAATACGCTGCGTAACCAGAACCTTCAAATTAAAAGGTTTATCACGTAATAGTGAGCCACTGAGCCAGTAAGCCACCATCTGTAGATGTCCCTCTGAGCCACCATCTGTTGTCCATTAGATGCCTCTCTGCCTCACCCAACTGTCGTTCTGCTTATCGATATGCCTTTTGCTTTTGCTTCATTGTGCCGTGGATTGATGACTTATTCATTAGTCGACTACGATATAGAAGCTGCTAATTATCTTTTTAGTTAGAAAGTAATGTATCCTTTTGAAGTACGAAATGCAGTCTGGCATTGATCTATCATTGCTACGCTTTGTTATCAGGCAGGCATATTTAAGAATGTCACAGTAATAGACTGGCTGTTAAGACAAATTACATTATTCCACTCAACGTTGGAATTCGCTCATAACTACATTTGAAACTTCTTTATCAGGAATGATCATCAGGTGCAACGCAGAATATCATGAGAGGCGAATTGTTTGCATGTATCTAAAGTTTAGACACTTGCACATCGCCAGTTAGCATTCACAACGCAACTTCTGTGGTGTCTTAGAAGGTGAATTTATATTGAAAGAGCTTTATGCAGAGTGTTGATTTTTGGGTATTTAATTCATACAGTCTAAGAGTAATAATGATCCATTGTTTTGACTAAACACGTACAGCTGAGCCGTGTAATCCAAACCCTTGTCAGAATGGAGGAAACTGCAAAGTCGGTACTGCTTCGAACAGCCACGTCTGTATCTGCGTCAATGGCTACACTGGTGACAGCTGCGAAACGCCACCGCGTGAGTACCATCTGCAATGTGCTATTTATTAATTTTTTATTTAAATAAATACAGAGTTTATCCAATTGCCACTGGCTGTTCATGAACATTGACATAGATCGTAGTAGAAGCGATTATACAGCAACATCTATATAGTTAAAATCCATTAAGACTTTACCACGACATAATTGTTTTAGGAAGGACAATAATGTTTTGCGTTGTAGCTCACTGCACTAGAGTTTATTTTAATAACAATGCGTTTTTGTTCGCTTCAAGGTTTGTTAGATGACCATCTAATCCAGTGCTGTCCAACCCGCGGCCCGCGGGCTGATTCTAAGTGGCCCGCCAGAGCTCGCTAAATATTTGCAATTTCTGTCAAAATGAAATAAAAGACAAAGTCACTGGCCTACTGCATAGCTATTCGTTCATATCTTGGTTTATCATTTGACAATGTGAACACTAAATCCAGTTCAAACGACGCATTAAGCTTGTTTAGATTTCTAAAACGTAGTCTACGGATCTCAACATGAGCGGGAACCAACAAAATCAAAAAATTATAGGTCTGCTAATGTTCCAGCTCTCGCCATCTATCCAATGATAAGACAAAAATAACCAGTACCGTTAAGCAAAACACGCGAGCCACGAGTGATTAAAATGAAAGTATTAAAATAAACACACCCTGTTGAAGCGGATGTCTAGGACGCTCCTATGTATTGTAATAGTAATGACTATACGACAGCCATTCATAAAATATAGTTATTTTTGACATTCTAAAAAATGAGAGTTAAATCGAGCGAAGCGAAAAACGGAAAGTTACGGATGAAAATTGTACACGTACGTTTAATATAATGCGTCATGGGAACTAGATTATGATTAGCCTATCCATCGCGCGCCAATCCCAAGATGTCGCTAAGGAATTGATAATACAGTGCTCAGCTTAAACACCTTTACCACGCATTGCGGCATTCTTCGGACGCTATAAATTCAGCAAATACCTTTAATATCCAAATTTTAGTCAAAAGTGAGCAGAAAATTATTATTAGACCAGTTTAAATTGGATTTCTGTGCTCGTTTTAGAGACATTCTTCTGTTGCTCTTCGTTGAAAATTCATTCACGTGTGATAGGCCTATTTCTAACGTAGCCGCAAAATATGCAGTTATTGAGAGGAGACGGAGGTGCAGTGCAGCTTGAAATAATTGAAATGCAACATAATATGGCCCTTCATTACAAACGCAAGGATACGCCGCCATTTTATGGAAATGTTGTAAAAAAAGTATTGACGATGTTTGCAAGCACGTACGTCTGTGGAGTTGGATTTTCTGCTATGACAATGTCAAGGAAAAAACGATATTCTTTGACTGATGAACATTTAGGAAATCTAATGAGGGCAGAAGTTACTTTATACCAACGCATAAAAAAATTTGCAAGCGCTATTCAAAGCCAAATATCTCACTAAAAAGGTGCTTGAGCATTAATCTTTTGTTGCTGAACTATAAGCATGCCTTACATTCCATACATACAACATTCATCATTATTATTCCATAATTAATTTTAATACAGTTAATATATAGGCCTAATTTTCAATAAGGTTTAGTCGTTGCTTCTGAGTTTAATGGTGCGGCCCTCGGCTTCAAGAAAACTTCTTTGGTGGCCCGCGGGGTCAAAAAGGTTGGACAGCACTGATCTAATCTATCACTTCTCCAGCTTTCCGGTTTCCCAGTTGAAACTAAGTTTCAACCTTTTCAAGCATTCTAATAAAATCGTCTGCCCCTCTAATTGTCTCAGCCTTTAGCACTTGAAAACGAGTGTGTACTAACAGCGACTGGGAACCAATGCAGTTCGTCGTTAAAGTGTTAAACATACATGTAGCCCAGCATAGCATCTCCCATGTTTTTCTCTCTCCTTAAAAGTCCTTCTCTAGTCTCCCGGCAACCAAGGTATCTGTATCGATCAGGCTTTTCGTTCAAAACTGACGTCTCAGCTCTTCAAGGAATCTTACTCTGATCCATCCAGTCCACCTACCTCTACTTCTCTCAACCTAAATATAATCAGTAGTAACAGCTCCTCTGCCACCTTCTCGCTCAGGTCTTTATGGTAATCGATTTTATTCTTCATAGAGTATCTATCGACAACCTCTCTGACCTGACACAGCGCTCGTAGACAAGCTTGTCTCCTGCGCTTACTATTAAGTAGTACAGTAGTAGGCCTACTTTCAAAACTGTGAGTTACAATTAATAAATTACGATTAATAGATTACAATAATCATTACAAGATTGCGATTACGAGATTAGGATTACGATGCATTTTTGTTGTTGCTTTGTAAATAGAGGACCCTTGTGGTTCCAGTCCCTGTAGAAACGGAGGCGCCTGCAGCCGTGGTGATACTTGGGATGCGTTCGTTTGTACTTGCTCCGGTGGATGGACTGGCAACGTCTGTGAAGTACCACGTAAGATGACCCAATGAACCTAATTTTAAAGGCCTTAAACGCGTGATCCGTGTTGCAGAAAGGGTGTCATACAACATCGGCTCCATCTCGCTAATAATATGAGAACTAGTTGATTTGCTATATAGGAAGTACTCTCTGCCACAAGCCGAGTGTTCAAACCAGTTGTCCCCATCAACTTTACCAATTTGCTGAAGAAGGAAGCTTCACAATGGCGCAGATAATTATAATGTGGAAGAGAAATCTGTTACAACTTACTTGATTATACCCGATTCATAGCAGTATTTCATATTGCCCTCCTTCAAAGTTCAAAAGTGAACACGATGCAATCGACAGCTTTTGTGGCACTTTTGAATCACGTAGGCTGTTGGATGTTGCTTTTGTGGCACTTTGTTCGGCGTCTAATAGAGTGCTATTATAGTGAATCTCTATACACATAAATTCTTTATTATTATTATCATTACTCTATTATCACTAAATTATTATTACTATTAGTATTAGTAGTAGTGGTATTAGTATTAGTATTAATATTAGTATTAACATTAGCATTAATATTAGCATTAAGTAGGCCTAACTTCTATTGCGCCGGTGTCTAATGCACAATGTAGCAGCCAATGGCGCATCAAAGGCAAGCCAAAATCAGGTCAACATCCAGAAGATCAGTCCGTTGAGACAGAAAATACAGCCTACGGTAGAAAGTAATCTAAAAGAAGTAAGTTTAGATACTTCACTGAACTGTTAGTGATTAAATCGTTCTTTGATTGCAGCCGATCCGTGTGTTGCCAGACCATGTCAGAACGGAGGTCTATGCACTCCAGGTGGAACTTTCAATTCCTATTTGTGCATCTGTATCAACGGATGGAAAGACTCAAACTGCGCCACACCGCGTGAGCATTATATCGACGTATCTGGTTGCGCAGTAGTCTAATGTTTAGCCACCGTACATTCACTTAATTTCTCTAGGATAGGCAGTTCATCCAACGTCAAAGCTAGTTTATAGTTATCTGGTTTCCCTTATATAAATCTTTTATTCAAGTAGTTCAGAGTAGCTCGCGAATTGCGATGAAGATAACTTCTTCAAGCATTTCGCTTAAGCCCAACTTAACCTCTGGATTTCTTCATAGTAGATCTTTCACCCAAGTACATGTAGTTCAGAGTATCATCCTTTAAGGATAACAATTTCTTTAATGACGCAAATCTTCATGGTATGCATACAATCTTCCATCGAAAGTATCAATGACGAATGGCTTCTGCTCATAAGTCTCATAGTGCACTGCTGCCAGACACAGGTCGAACCATGAATAGCGACAACGCTACGCGTTGAGGTTCTCTTATTCAATCTTAGATTTAAACATATTTATGTGAACAGCTGATCCTTGCAACCCGAACCCGTGCGAGAATGGCGGAGAATGTCACATTGGATCATATTTCGCGGAGCACTCGTGTTTCTGCAATGACGGATGGAGAGGACCAAATTGCAATGTGCCACCGCGTCAGTGAAAAACCACCTGTCATCTATCATCAATCATCTACCAACTCTCATGTGCATTTATCATCTACTATCTATCACCCGTCATACAACATCCATCACTATCACAATCATCTGTAATCTATCATCTGTCATCTATAGTCTACCATCTGTCATTTATTATATGTCATCCATCATTTCTCATCTGTAATCTATCATTTATCACCTGTCATCTATCACCTTTCATCTGTCGTCTCTTATCATCATATACCCAGTCTATCATCTATGAGTAATCACTCATAATATGGCATTTAGATGGGATCAAGAATATTCCTTTACTGAATCGAAGCGATAGTTGGATGACATGCACAGGTCGATGTCAAAGGTTCTTACATGCACAACTTTACAACAACTATCAAACTGATTATTTGAAATCGTCCATCAGACATTCACCTCTGTAACAATGCTACGTTTTTGTATTCGTTTCCTACTAACTTCATATTTCCTCTCGTTAATCTTGATTTTACAGTATTATCTTGAAGGCGTAAATGCCATAGGCCTACATTCCGTAACCTTACATCGTATCGTCCGACATTGCAATGCCTTGCCTCATATTCTATGATAATTTTATGGTTGTATATATAAATTTTTTTTATTTGTTTGAATGTATTAATCTTGCTATGTACAGTGCTGTGCGTTTGCTAGTGCTTCTCAATAAAGGAAATGCATTACTTACTTGCTTCCTTTGCATTGTATCTTTTGTACTGAATTGTCGCAATATATTGTATTGCATAGCACTGTATTGCATTGCATTGTTCCAATGTATTACATTATGAAGCTCTGCCTTATCTTGCACTTTATTTCGAAGTTCGTTCTTCACATCTTTGAGTGCTGCTCTGTGTACTATAATAGCCGACCCGTGTGATCCATCGCCTTGCCTGAACGGTGGCCAGTGCAGCCGAGGTTCGACGTGGAATGCCTTTCAATGCAGCTGCATTAACGGATTCAGTGGGACATATTGTGAAATGCCTCGTAAGTCTCAACCAAGCATAAATTCAACTAAGATCATCTTAACGAAAGGCTTGCACTATCCCTTCATCAACTAGTCTATCTATTCACTCATTCATCTATTCATTTCTTCGTAAATTTTCAAGATGGCTGATGAAGGTTAGAAGTAACATGTGCAATTTGAAAGATTGTAAGTTTTAAGTTGGTAACGAGATGACACAAGCGACTGATCAGAGGGACAGACTCCGGGAGAGAGTTCAAACAAGTAGATCCAGCAACAGTTCATGATGTAGGTATGACCAGTGAAAGACATTCAGATGACCTCGTTGAATAATGATAAGTCTGGGGAATAAGAACTGATTCTAAGTAGGCCTATAATTGTGGCTGGTTAAAGTTCAAAGTTGTATAAACTCTAAGCCAAAACTAATTCTTTGCTGAACTGGAATATTATGTATGTGTTATTATGTATTTTATGTATGATGCATGTTGGATTGACGTAGGTTAAAATGCGCTTCCATAATCGTGGAGGTACAAGCGCATGACTGCAATGACATAATTATAGCACGATCTTTTTTTGCAATACTATTTGTTCTGGTATCTTGTCAGAAATATGTTGCTCACGTTAGACTGTAAAACGTGTAGCGGCAGATGTACAAGACTTGATCGATTAATCAGTAATTCCGCCTTTTAAACATTTTATTTACCTCAAATATGGCTCACCTACCAATATAGGCAGACAGCTGTTTCTGCATGTTTCAACATCTATCAGCGCAGACAACAGAAGGCTACACGTAAACACTACACTAAGCAGAGGAAAAAAAAAAGAAAAAGAAGAAGAAGACGAGGAACATGATGATGATGATGATGATGATGATGATGATGATGATGATGATGATGATGATGATGATGATGATGATGATGATGATGATGATGATGATGATGATGATGATGATGATGGATGGTGTGGTGTGGTGGTGGTGGTGGTGGTGGTGGTGGTGGTGGTGGTGGTGGTGGTGGTGGTGGTGGTGGTGGTGACAATTTCTACAACATCGTAACAGGGCACATGCCGTTACAAGGGCGCTTTGACACAAGCAACACTTAATTGTAATACGCTGAGTCGCTCACTTGAATGATGTCTTCAGTCTGGACTTCAATAACTCCAAGGATTAGCTTTTTTAATTAAATGTTAAAGTGCCATAATATCTAACAACTGCATAAAATATCCCAATACACAGTTAACTTGTCGTATTATTATTATTATTATTATTATTATTATTATTATTATTATTATTATTATTATTATTATTATTATTATTATTATTATTATTATTATTATTATTATTATTATTATTATTATTATTATTATTATTATTATTATTATTATTATTATTTATTATTATTATTATTATTATTATTATTATTATTATTATTTATCGCAGGTGTTCTAAACCTTCGGATGTGAAATGTTGTAGATGATCCGTGTGCCCACGTCCCATGTCAGAATGGAGGCAAATGTGTCCAGGGAGATACCTGGGACGCTTACCAGTGCACCTGTATACACGGATGGACGGGCGGTAACTGCGAAAATCCACGTAAGTGTCTCTGCGTCAGCTATACTGACACCACCCAGCGAGTAATCGTAATTGTAACGGCCTATTTATTTAGCGTCTTTTCATAAGTTCCTAATAGGTGATCTTGTCATATTGTCTTGACGTATCTTACCTTTACCTGATCGTCTTACTTAGCCATGCTTTGATCGATGTAACCAACTTTATCTTACTTTAGTTTATCGGCAATGCAAGGTAAAGTCTGTTAGTCGGCTTCTATCTGATTTTATTTACCCTACTCACCTCGACCCAGCCTTACCTAGACTTATCTCACTTCATTTGCTGCCGATTCAGCACAATGAACTCACGTCATAGCATAAAACTGAACTCGCATAACTGCACAGAAGCTATCTAGCGGATGGCACTAGGCAACTCTTTAACCCTTTAACGACGAGCCGCTTATGGTTTCCCATACATTTTAGTACTAGGCAACTCTTTAAATCTCTAATTACCGCAATCCAACTGTGGCTGCGATCATCAATATCCAACTACACTGTAAATCCTCAGAACGCCGGACGCGTCCGGCAGCACATCTCACGCGTTCTATAAATGAACACGGGCGTTTAAAAATATGAACACGCGTGTTCAATACGACGCGTCGTGCGTTCAAGTTACGGAAAACAGACATGTAGCCTACGTCAAAGACGCTGTAACTGTATAGGCCTATAGGTCTAAGGGGAAAATTGTCCATGATAAGCCTGCTTAGAAATGCAGAATTTATTATGTAGCCTAAATGATTGAAAAAGTTATCGAAATCGAGTCAGAAGACTTCAAACAACGATAATGGCGCGATATATATGCTAACAATCAAAATCGACATGTAGGCCTAACACTGAAGCCTATACGATAAAAACAATTATAAATGGCATGAATAACCTTTAAATTCGTTTAGCATTTGTACATGAAGTAAGTTGAATAAAAGTGTAGACTACGTTGGAGCTGCACTTTTGAACACCGGTGTTCAATTAAGGACTCGTTGGTATGCTATATTTGAACGCATGCGTTCAATTTTTGACCACGACATGATGAATATTAATCACATCTTCGTCCCCGAATTAGTGATCTTGTCGAATAGTTCACCAAGTTTGTGTTAAATATTCAGTCGGGCATCGCAGTAGAAATTTTTATGAAATCGAGATATTATAATAATCTTATGTTTCGCTTTGTTTACGATATATTTTTTCATTTTGCAAAGCCATACGCCCATCGAGGCTAAACCATTATGGTTCATGAATATTAAAATTACGTCTACGTACGCGACCCACTTTCGTTTTTGGCGGAATGGCGGTTATGTTTCGAAAAAATCTGTTGGAAAGGTTGATTTTGTGCTTAAAATTGTTGTAAACTACACAAGCGTGAGTTTTTTTCCACACGAAATGTGCAAACGTGACCTCATTATATTCAGTAGCAAATTTGCAAAGTAGGCTACTTTAGACGCTATAGCCTATGCATAGTAGCCTACTTGTAATATCGCAACTTCTGATTCCTCGGTATCAATTTATTATGGAAGGCAATTAACCCATTAGCACCTAACATGCATAATAACCCATTTAGCACTTAACATGGATGGATAATAATTGCTTTCGGTGCGATTCTTGTATTTTTGGGAGCAATTTTTTCTCAGATTTAAAGACTCCTTGAGGCTTGCGCCAGATCATTTCAGCATGAAGCAAATTTCAGAGTGGCATGCGGGTATACGCAGCACAGAAATATTACAATTTAAAAGTGCATGTACATCGTCATCACAAACAGGTCAAACATTCCTTAGTTATGTAGTATTATTTTAAATAGTGGTTTACTTAGTTTTACTTCATTTCATTTTTGTTTTGTTCTATTTTATTTCATTTTTATTTCATTTTTCATAATCTTGTCATAAAATTTACCTCTGTTTACTTTGGTTTTGATTTGTTTGCTCTATGAACTTGCTAATGATTTGTTTAATGTGTAAAATGTCTAATGTATAGTACTAAAACTATTTGGACTCAGCTGCCTGTTAGCATAATTTGTTCTCATAATTTGTTCTGGATCTGTGTGACACTAAACGTTGACTGAAATGTTAACCAGGTACTAGGGGTCAGGGTGGTTTAAGCTTTCAGCTTTTTCCTGGCTTCCTGTTGCGCAGTGACTGATCTGTTTTTGTCATGATGTGTACTGTTATTTGTTCTGTTTCTGACGCAATAAATAATAATAATAATAATAAATACTGCTGTCAAATTTGCTGATTAAGGGTCAGATCCAATAACTTCAAGTGACAAGGGCGAAGTAGTCGGTAGTGGTGTTTCACTGAATGTATTTGATGTTTTGATGTTTAACATGCTTCCGATAGCATTTGGGAATTTATAAAGTTTATAATTAAATGTGATTTTTTTTCTTTACAGATTAAAAAACGTTAAGTTGATGTTAGAGTTCATTATTAAGTAGACAGTGTTAACTGCTAGAATAGATAATAGATTGGATCCCAAAAGTCTCTTTAAAACACATCAATTTCAAAACAGGCTTTCGAGTGGTCCATTAGAAGTTTGGGGATTATTACGATTACGATTATTTGTGTGGTCTCTCTTTGTATAGGGTGCTGGCCGAATGTTACTCGTGTACCAGTAGTTCACTTGTAGAGCACGAGACACATTTCAGCCAGGGAAGTGAGAAGGAAAGAGGCCAGCATTTTCCAGCTTTCTCTGTAATAGTTGTGTTGAAGGTCAGTGACCGTTGATTCAGAAAGTTTTCTGTGGTCTAATTTTTATTACAATTTCTCATTGCTATAAATTTACACAAAATGCAAGGAGCAATTCAATGTGCCATGGTGAAAACAAATAGGCCTAATTTATAATAATGGTTTGCAAATTAGGCCTACTCTTGAATGTAAGTTCTTTTTAAGGATATTAAAACAGTTTCATTAGTTGAATGTTCAAGCCATTTTATAAACTAAAACTGATACATTTTCAGCTGCTCAAATATATTTCCATATTTGATATTTGCAATCTATGCAGTGTACCTAAGCTATAGGACAATGATGATTCGTACAATTGCTTCTCTCTGTGTCTTCGTGCCTGCCTTTCAATGTGCATAATGTTCAATCAAACGTCATCTATTACATTTTTACACATACTGTAGTACTAGTCATTTTGAATGTTGTGCACTTTGTTTCAGATCATTGCAGACAAATGCTGTGGCACAGTCTTTGGAGACAGCGGAGAGTGAGCCCTGCATATCGTTGCTCTGACAGTGAGCGACGACATACCCGCATTTTCATTGTTGGTGACACAGCTGTGACTGAAGTGCCAAAGACCAATATTCTGAGTGCCACCCTGCTGCTGCTTGTCTCACACTATATTTTCGACCTAGAATACTCTAGGTTTTATGCTAATCTTTTGGGCGTTCTCCAAACTCTGACAATGTGAAGGACACCAGCAAGCAGTTCAAATTTTTCATTACAAAACTGTGCTGTTATTTAAAGTTTGCCGGAGTCATTACCCGAGATTAACTACGTCTTATCCTGTGACACTGACAAAATCTTACAGAACCATTATTTGCAGGATTTTCAGTTGCTAAAGTTGAATGTGAAATTTGAATGTTAACACTTATCATCAATGTCAATGGCATTGTAATTAATTTCAAGTTAATCATTATTTGCAGGATTTTCAGTTGCAGGATATTTGTAGTTCTATGTTCTGTTGGAATTGCATACATGTGTGCTTTTATATTTTTGATTAGCATTTGGATTTAAATTTAAATATCCATGAGACTTGGTTGTGGGTCATTCACATATATATTATATCCGGACAGAGGGAGGGAGGGTCATGCAAATGCGGACAAGGGAGGAAGTCTTATGGCTTTAGCAGACAAGATGGGTCTGCATGTACATGTACAAGGCTTTTAGTTCAACCTGCTTTAAGCACCAACTTCATTTATAAGATGGGAGACATTGATTCAGTTTTTACAGCTTTGATTGCTATAATTGACGTATGGAAACTTGCTTTACTTTCAAGTTTCAAATAGCATGTATATATTCAGACATTTCAATTATGCATGTGCTTATAAATTAAGATATAGAACAAGAAGTTTTGTAAGGGTGTCTTCTACATGTTAGTGCATTATAATTGTTACCTGGCTTTGGAGTGCAGACGTCTGCAAAGTGGGAGAGTAAGGCCAAAAGCGGACAAAGGGTGATGGAGGGTCCAAAGGAGGTATTTTGGGGGTCGTCCTTTATGGACGAACCCTTACTGTGCAATTGCATTGAAGTATGATTATTTTATATCTCAATTCTGACTTTCATATAATAGCTGTGCTAATATTTTGTCTTAATTTTTGAATGTATTAGGCCTATACATGCAATTGCTTTCGTTATATTGTATTGTATATTATGTATATATACGTGTATTCTCTCAACTCTGAAGATGTGTGGTTATGGCAAGTGTTCATAGGTTGGGAACACTAGTGTTCATGAAGAGCACATTGTTGTGTTCCTTTCATGAGCACTAGCGTTTAGAGCAGGGTTTGAACGCCCGGACGCGTTCTATTAGTGTTACATTTACGCGTTAAAGTATTTGCACACGTCATGCGTTAACGAGTAGAACACCCATCAAGCGTTTAAAATAGTAACACTAGTGTTCAGAAATTTAATGCTAGCGTTAACATTAGAAACGCCGGACGCGTTCTATTAGTGACGCGCATAGGTGTTCAATAATCATAACACTAGTGTTCAAAAACTTAATGCCAGCGTTAACATTAGAAACGCCGGAAGCGTTCTATTAGTGACGCGCATAGGTGTTCAATAATCATAACACTAGTGTTCAAAAACTTAATGCCAGCGTTAACATTAGAAACGCCGGAAGCGTTCTATTAGTGACGCGCATAGGTGTTCAATAATCATAACACTAGTGTTCAAAAACTTAATGCCAGCGTTAACATGAGAAACGCCCGGACGCGTTCTATTAGTGTTACAATTTGGCGTTTAAAAATGTGTTCTAGTTGTGAACACTCGGCTTTAGAGTGTATGCAATTATTGGTGATAGGTTTTTAAGATCGCTATACTGCCCTGCCATGGCAAAAGGAATCAAGTCCAGTTTAAGATTAAAATTACATATCGGTATCATTTTGGTTCAAGAAGCAAGTCCAACACAATCGTCTATATAAATAGTCATTATTGCATGTGGTTCTGGCGGAAAAGCAGAGGCAGAAAGAAGCATGTCCAAGTAGTACTGGAAAATTCCAAGGCAAAAAGAAGCATGTCCATGCGTATGCATCAACCAATTGTACGCGTAAATTCAGACCGATGGGTGATGCCTGAGTTGTTTTTTTCCCATTTTTCTCATAAACTAAAATTGGTGACTTGCTTCCTTTTGCCATGGCAGGGCAGTATAGCCAACGTGATTGTAACAGTGTACGCGTGATCTGTTTAACAGACTGATAGTGTTCACGTTTAAAGTAATTGAAATTCTGTTTAATAGTTACAGTTACTGACCCTGCGCTGACAACTGACATGGTAAAGATGGTAAAGAACCCTATAATAGGAAGATCTCGCTTGGCGATGCCATCATACAACGTCGTCATTACATTGCATATAATTTAAAATCCAATTCGATTACATTTGACAGAAACATTGGGGTGAAATAGTGTAGTGGTAGTCGTAATCATAAACCCCAAATTTATAAAGCACTAATCTAAAGCTAAGAACAGGGTACCAGCTTATTCTCGATTAGCGTGCAGGACTTTCAGCTGAGAGACCAGGAATTGAAATCCACGCCAGAGAAGAAATGTGTTTCCAGATTTCTGTTTCAGGGTAACAAACTGAAGCTGCCACCACTTCCTACACATGGCTGCCTCTCTGGGGTTATGATGAAGTGATATTTTTATTTAAAGCAACATTTATGTTTTACAGCTGACATATGCCAGCCGAACCCTTGTCACAATGGCGGAAGCTGTAGCTTTGGCTCTAGTTGGGACAAATACGTGTGCATATGCGAAAACGGATGGAGTGGACCAACATGCCAGGAACCACCGCGTAAGTTTATGCACAGTGAATTCGGTAACCAAGAAACGCATAATGTAACGCTGCAGATTGAGATAGCAGATTATTTTAGTTATTTCTATGAAGAAACATACCAACATAATGTATGCGTACAAACATACAGATATATGAATATACATACATGAATTAAATGCACATAGTCTGTACATGCGTTCATTGATAGCCTACATATATACATAATTATGTAAGTACTACGTACATAATAAAGATACAACATGATATTGTAAGGCATCATGGACGTAGTTCGCTACTGGCGATTCTATTTAAAAATTGAAGTTGCACATAATTATATACATGTATGCATAGTTGCATACATGCATATAGGCTATAGTATACATTACCCAGGTAAACACAAATAGACATACCCAGATATAATGCAAACGTATATTCATTCAGAGCATTTATATAGCGCCTCTTCAAGAAGCTACTCAGAAGCGAATATATAGTATATATAATAGGTAAATAAGTAGATGTGTAAATGTAATGTAATGTAATGTAATGTAATTAGTAATTTATATAGCGCCGCTCACAGCCGAGGCCATTCAGTAGCGCTCCCAGTGCGAGAACCCTGAGAGAAGAAATAGGTTTTAAGGAGAGAGAGAGAGATGAAGACAAAGATCCAGAAAGGAAAGTCTCACGCAAAGTGAAGGGAAGGGCATTCCATAAAGAGGGCCCAATGATGGCAAAGGATTGAGTTTGAGCAATCGTGGTCCTAGCTCGTGGGACAAACAAGTCAGACCGGTCCAGAGATCGGAGAGGCCGATGAGAAGATGCAGAAAGAGGAGGACGAATGACATCCCTGAGGTATTTTGGAGCAAGTCCCAGTTTGGATTTGAGGAGCAAAGCAAGGACTTTAAACTGTATGCGGTCAGAGAGAGGAAGCCAATGCAGTTGGTTGACCATGAAAGATGATCATATGGGAGTAGGGTGTGTCAATTTGGGGTGTCAAATGATTTTTTTTCGAAATTCACAAACGCTTAGTGATGAAAGTGTGCATTTATACATGCTGAATCCAAATATAGCTTCAGAAACAGCCTAAAAGGAGTGCTAGCTACTTCGATTTACAGTTGAAATGAGCCATAATTACATACAATTTATTTGAACGTACAATAGAACTGAAGAAAATCTGTAGCCACACAGAGTCATAAAAATTTTATACTGTCATAGCAAATGTCATTTGTGAGGTCAAGTTAATTGAATTGTACAAAATCAACCAACTATATCATGTCCTGCTTGCTTCTCTTTCAGCCCATGAGCTCACTGCTGACCATTTTTGACCTTTGATGTAGTGGTTCCTCCTCTCATGACTGTACACATGACCAGCAGCCTCGGTTTTCATTTTCACACACTTCTCAACAGACTTTGTGTGTGGTGGCCAGTCGGGAACCACCATTGGGTTGGCCACAAGCGCCTTGATCTTTTATGTTGTTAGGGCGCAAGTAAAATAGGGCTCAGATACTCCAGAGCTCCAGTCAATCAGTTGCGAGACTGTAGTCGCTTCAGGGTTGATGGTTGGTGTTTTCCTGAGTCTGACCCGGCTATCTTCAAGCTGTGTCATCTCATCTCCTTCACCTCTGATCTTCAGTATCTTCTCCACTGCGTCTCTTCTCTCCTGCTCCTCGTCACTGCACAACATTGCTTGCAGCACACACTCACTAAAACTATACCATGCAGACCTCTTCACTGTAGGCATGACAATCGTCTTCACCTCTTCACTCTGTTCTTTGATCAGTTGTAGCTGGAAAAGAATACTCCAGAGATATCTACTTTCTGGTTCCATGCAAACTGTAATATGCTCTTCTCTAACATGACCTTCGTTTCATCACGACGCCCATCAAAGAAAATACAACGTATGCCATTCTGCTTAATTTCGTCTTCAAACTTTGCATCGAGTTCCTTCATGACTCTCTCCTGAGCTCTCCTCGCCGTGTGATCAATCACCAAAGTGGTGTCAAACTGAGTAACGAGCCCGGCATCAATCCAGGCAGCCGTGGCAATCTCCGCCGTCTCCCTCAACCCAATGTGGTGTCCTAGACTGGCAGGGCTATGTTGGTTATGTCTGTAGTATTTTACCTTGCTCTCGTCCTAGTTTTTACAAAATCGTCAGAAGCCTCGCTTTCACCAGGTAAGTAGTTTTTGTCTTCATCACTATATTCACTAAAATAGTCCTTCACTGATTCTTCCAAGATATCCTCGTATTCTTCAAACTCTCTCTGCTGCACTTCTTCATTCTCCATTTTGTTTCTCATCATCCCTCCTTTTCCCTGCCTTTCCTTCTGGTTTCTGGGAGGTCAACTGGTCCTATCTGATGAGGTCCAATGCTTCCAACGTTTTCTCTCTGACCTTTGATAAAAGCTAACTCTATCGCGGGACTCTTTTCTCTTTACTGCAGTTACAAGATATGTGTACTGCACTAAAACAGGCAGAGTTGCAACCCACATCAGTACAACTCTTGATCTCACACTTGCAGGTATGTCCATGAGTCTATCGAGCTTTCCATAGACCTATCTTTCTCCTCCAAATTCGCTCTGCCTGAAGACACCTTGTTTCCTTGCTCCCACATGGATTTCAACTTTGCTTTGTTTCTAGCATGGGTGTTTATGACTGGCTCAGTGAATTTAGGATTTGCTCTGCAGCACTGAGCAAGTATGCCAGTCATTAGATCAGTGGCAGGTTGGTCATTGCTGTAATTCCGTCTATCTTGGTCAGTGGTCACTCATCTCTCTCAGGTACAACCCATATCTAATGAGATCCCTGACAGTTGGTAGTTCAGCTGTAGGCAGTTCTCTATCTGACCCAACTATGTGATGTAAATGAGTCCAGGCTAGCAATCTTGTTTTTACATGGGACATTCTAACTATATAAAAAGGAATACACACAGTGGCTAAATTCTAACATGTATTAATATAATTATGTTGCACACAGTGTACGATAAATTGATAATTCATGAGTAAGAGACATTAATACATAACAATAATACAGTAACAATGCACAATATTACACATTATACAATGTCTAACAGACAAGAAACTCATATTAGAGTCTTTTAAAATATTTCAGCTGGCTCCATATTAAAGCAGTTTATTTACGTTAATACACGATAATTCGAGTGTAAATCGAAGTAGGTAAATCTCATTGCAAACAAAATGTATACCTATATTTCGATTTTCCACATGAAAATGTACAAATTTATCCCTATTAACTTTTTAAATATTGACCTTTCTAAAATTGACACACCCTAATATGGGAGTATTTAGGAAGGTGAGCAATCAATCGAGCAGCAGCCTTGAGAACAGATTGAATAGGGGATAGACGGACCTTGGGAAGACCAATAAGTAGGGAATTGCAATAATCAATTCTGGAACAGACAAGTGCATGGACAATGGATTCCATGGTAGAGAGGGGAACAGATCTGCGAATGACCCTGAGACACCGGAGGTGAAAATAAGAGGATCGTGTAAGGTTGGTTACATGAGCAGAAAAAGTGAGAGCGCTGTCCAAAGTGACACCTAAGTCACGCACACAGTCATGTAGAGAACGTAAATTTGGGAAAGTTTTCAGAGAGACGCGAAAAGTCAATTTTCAGAAGTTGTTGGGGTGTGCCAAGCCAAATAAGTTGAGTTTTGGAAGAGTTTAGCGAAAGGCGATTGGAAGACATCCACAAATGCAAGTCATGGGAAAGGGCTTCAATACGGCGAGCTAAAGTGAGTTGAGTAGACGCAGGACCATGAACATAATTATGCCTGAACGTCATCAGCAAAAAGGTGACCAGTAGCAGAGTAATTTGTAAACAAAGAGGTAATATCAGCCGTGTACAGAATGAAAAGAAGGGGTCCAAGGACTGATCCCTGAGGAACTCCTAGAAGGACAGGCACCCAGTTAGACCTGGAATTACCAGCTATAACGGTATGACATGGTTGGTTGGTTGATTGGTTTGTTAAGGCTGTATTATGCCATACGAACGATGAGAACTATTCAAAATATTTGCTTTATGCTAGACACCTTTAAATATGTTGGAAATGCTCCTATATAAAACCACTCTTTTATATCTCTTCAAAAAAAAAATTAATGAGCTGTAATATGCCAAAACTAATCTTTGTCGGCGGCAACGGCCAATGTTGTCATAAGCTGCCGTTAAACTGTGGACACACATCTCTTCAATAGAATTTAAAATTTCGTGTATTATAAATTTGTAAAATAAATGTTATTGAAATAAATAGATTGAGAAGTTAATGTACATTAGGAATTGTGATCAAGAATTAAATTTAAGAAACATTTCTTGTATGCGATAATTATTGCTGATAAATATTGTTGAATTTGTATCAGATAACACATTGCATGTATAAAAGACGTTATGATCTGTATTTTATTATGTCATTAAACAATGAACACTAATGCCATTTTAAGGTTATGTTTGGACAGTCTTAAATAGTGTCTTCTGGACGCTATGAATTCATTTTCAATGTACTGTATATATGTTTTAAATTGTCGTCAACGGCCTTTGATGTCATATGACGACGTTGAACCTAGGAGTAAATAAACTCTTCAATGGAAGTAATTCTAACAGTGTGACGTTTCAAATAAAATAATGCTATATTTTCTGATTCATTCTGTGATTAGTTGATTAGTTTAACGACATTATAATTATAATAACAAAGATGATTGGCACATTGGCTCAAAGCTGGCAGCGTGGTTCTTTTGACAAAGCTACCGGACTACCAATAAATTACAAAGCATGGTTCAGAATAAAACTTCTGTTAACTAAAGGGCAATAGTTCTGAAAATTGTTTTCTTTGCATATTAAGTTGTGTTATTTTTAATTCTTATCTGCAATGCAAACAGATTTAAAGAGGAAACTAAAATATCTCATAATTCGTCAGTTGTAACCTTTGCAGCAAATTAACAACATAAGAGTTTGATCGTATACTTTGGTAATCTGTAAAATGCTTCCTGAGCTTGGACACCATAATTGCAGATTTTTCTGTCAAAAAATGTGAAAAACTACTGAATATAACTACTGACAGGGGCGGGTAACGACTTTTTCAGCCTCAAGTTGTGTAGAAATAGTGGCAAGACTGCGGTTTAATACAGGGAACGTTGATGGTCTTAAAAAAGAACTAACTGTTCAGAAAAATAAATTAAATTAAGGCCATGTGCCATTGGCTGAATGAGTTCTAATAAGGGTACCCTGATCTGAAAAAATCTGGGAAGCTTTGCAATAGGATGTTGTTATACTGTATTATTTAAATGCCAAATAAAGCATAACTGGAAAGTTGATGTAAACACCTCTTTTGCCAGACTCATTCACCGTAATATATTTTTTTGGGTTTATTGCACACCTCTATAAAGTGTTTTGTTTATATATAAATACGATGGAAATCGCATAGAAATAAAATACTTGTTCAAATCGCACTTGTGGGCTTGTAGCAATAAGAACACACTGATAAAGATGTGCAAAAAATCGAACCTCGCTACTGCCCGTACGCTGGTAGTGCCAGTCCCAAGACTGCAGAACGGAGGAGGACCACGCTGATCATCTTCGTAACCATACCATAATAAAAATCAATCTCTTGCATTTGCTGTGGGTGGTCCCTCTACTTGGAATGACCTTCCCCCTCATTAAGGGCTAAACTAATGATTAGTTTTTCCTCTTTGGTCTCTCGTTCTTTTAAGACGTTTCTTTTCCCCAGGGGTTTTCGTGCTGATAGCGCTTCTGAATAGTTATTCTGAGAGAGGCGCTAACTCTTTAGATACAATACAATATACAATACAATGCAATACAATTAATATACATGATACTGATTTGCGAATTTCCACATGGTCATAAAGCTACGTCGCTGCTAACTAGTTTATTCACAGGTGCTCAGTCAAAACAAAATCCTATAGACAACTAAAGTTGGGCTTCGAGAGTCAAATGACTGTAGGGAACAGTCAAAACACGCTATACCAATTACATAGACAATAATAATAATAATTATTGCATTAAGTAAGTATATTCTTTATTAAACCGGTTAGAAGTGCCTCGCTAAGTTCAGATCCCGTTGACAAAATGACTTTTAGTAAGGGCCCCTTCTCGGAAAGAGTCAAGGAACCAACTCCATAAGACATCGTTATACTATTGGAATCCAACCCGCGCAATGTCGTGTTTTACTGCAAAATAAGAATTAACCCTTTGGAGGTGAGGTGGGGTATGACACACCCCATCGCTATTATACGTTGCGTATTCTACGGAAAAAGTGGAACCAGCTTTAATCATTTTTGTCTACCTTAGTTAATGTGAAATACGGACACTTTAGAACAATTTAGAGTACTTTTGAACGCACATTTTTTTATTTTGTTGCATATTAAAGTGAAATTATAATTTCTCGTATACATGCGGATTTTAATTAATTAAAAAAAGTAGCGACACAGTCCAGAAAAATGGGCGATAATAGAAGATATTGCAGATATTAGATTTATAGTTTTGCATCGATGCAAAATTGATCCAATATTACGAGTATTATGTCACGTGTTCGCAAACGTTACATGTTTCAAGGGCCACGAAGATGACATTGCAGAGGGCCGCTTTGATTTTGTGCGTCAACGCGCTGGCCATTTCGATTATGATTGAAAAAAGTTATTTGCTCCCGATAATCACCAGTTTAAATGCTAATTGGTTACAGAACTATAGTTTAGCTCACAATAAATGTTATGTAGTTGAAATTTTGACTTGCAAGTAAAATGTATGTATTGGGGTATGTCATACCCCACCTCACCTGAAACGTTCCAATGCTTCACCTCACTCCCAAAGGGTTAAACTGAAAAAATAGATGTAAACTCCTTTTTTATAGTCTCTTTTCGTAACAGAAGGACGTTTATTTAGTTCGTAACACACGATTAGTCAAAACAAAGTCGATCGGCAGGTGGGAGGGTCAAAATCGGTTCCAAGTCGAGATCTAAAGGGGTCGGAAGGCGGATGATGCTTAGAACTGAAAGGGCGAGGGATGTAAGTGGAGGAGGAGGAGGGGAGGAGGAGGAGGAGGAGGAGGAATCAGGATAGGATTTGTGGATGGGAAGAAGTGTTTTCTGTTTTGAATTAAATACCTGTGGAATGCTGGCAAGTGGTGGAGATCAAGTGAGAGGTGAGGTAACACCACTTGGACTAACAAGAAGCGTGGCAAAATACTTCACAAATGATCGAGGACAATCGAGATTATTTATTCGTACCCATCGCCGCCAAATGGTTGGCGTCAGGAACTCATGATGATCACGATGACGATGATGATGATGATGATGATGAAGTTTTGGTGAGATATTTTTCGCTACTCTAGCGGGAGTTTTTTTCCAGCAGGTAATCGCATTAAAAGCCGTTGTCGTCGATAATAAGTAATTTTTAGTATATTTTACGATGCAGTGTGACTTAGTTAAATCGGTGCTAAATACATAGTATTGTTTGAAACCGTTTAAAAGGTGTCCTATGTCATCTGCAACTTTCAACGTTACTACGCGTATTTACTGAAAAGCGACATCTTTTGTCATCCTGGGCCGAATGACCTCGACTTAGCCTTACCGTATTTTATGTGTCTGTGGTATGAATCCAATGTTAAAATCAGCTTTATTGTGCTTGATTGTAAACTTCGGATGCACACCGTCATTGTGCCAATGGATGTCGCACAGCCACGTCTGGTCTCATTTTTTTATTTCTAGAGAGTATACCTCTGACTAGACGCAGCACTCGTGAAGAAATTGGTGCCCTACGCTTAGCTTTTTAAGTGGGTCTTTAAATATTTGCGGTTTCCGATAACGATGGCGAAACACTAACTACGCTTCGGAACTTTAAATTAGTCCTTGTCTTTAGACACCTTTAAAACCCTTCTACACAATGGAATATATTTATCACGCGCGATTTGTTGATTTGTTGATTCTTCAGTTGGATCAAGACCGCACAGCTTTTTTCAAATCGACGTCAACGCCTAAGAAACGAATTTCGGTATGCGGACGTTTCGTCAACGGACGTTTCGTCAACGGACGATTCGGGTTTAAAGTAGCCTACACTTTAAAAACCAGTCATTTTTATTATCAATGAAATTGCTCGACTTAAAATAGACTTTAGAAAACCTGAAACCGATTTTGTCTTTACATGCTTATCGATTTTGCTTTGACTGAGTGCTTGTGAAAACACAATGTCTTGGGATTTAGTCGCAGGGCGCTGTATAAATCCTGATGTTATTATTTATTAACGATGTAATTAATAAAGAACATTCTTACTTACTTACTTAATTATTCTCTCCGTCTTCTATGTAGTTCAACAATTGTGGCATATTGGCAGATGACTCTGCATAATACGGTTACATAATTAGGTGCAGCTAATCATGCGAGTAACTAGCATTACGCAATTACGCAACTGCGTAAAGATTTTAGCAGCTCTCAACATTTTTTAACCGTTTAGATTACTTTTTGACATTCTAGATTACTATTATTCGTTGAATTTCTAATGTGCAGACGTTATTACTGTACAGTCAGTAAAACATTTCCCTTCGCCGACATAGTGAAGACTCTGCAAATTTCGTGGCACTTCTGAAATTTCGATCACAGACCGACACTATAGATTAAATCATCGTAAGCTAATGTCATCTGGTCCACGCAAAACCCAGTACATAAGTCCGTTGATTCAAAAATCAGCTGATCCACCTGTGTGGCCTGTGAGTTCGAGACATTATTGTGGCAGAATGTCGTGCGGCTATAGGTTGTAGGCTACACTTTATTGTTTGATGCGAGCACAGAACAGATATCGGTCAGCTTATACGATATGTTGATAGCGTGAACAACCCGGTTCTCAGCATGTGGCAAAAGAACAATTTATAGGGCCTAACTGTCATCCCAAGTTTTCCCAACGCTTGACACCACTGGCGAAACTATTGCGACACTCGTAAAGCAGCAGCTTTATGAAGTTGGTTTCTGTATATGTTAAGGTATCTTGATAAGGACAATTTGCTGCCGACTTTTCAATCTGGTTTTCGTAAGGGCCACTCCACGGAGACCCTGTTAGTTCGCCTCCTCTCTGATATCTATGGGGCTATTGTAGGTCACAGGTCATCCTCTTAGCATTATTTGCTGTCAGCACGGCGTTTGACACCGTCGATCACGATATTATTCTTCGGCGCCTATCTACCTCGTTTGGCCTTTCTGGTAACTTTCTTGACTGGATTGTTTCCTACTTCCATCACCGTTCCTTCTCTGCGGTCTACGTGTCTACTAGTACTCCATGGGTTCCTGTCCCGTTTGGCCTGCCCCAGGAATCTGTGCTGGGCCCTCTACTCTAATTATATTATTTATACTGCTGATACTGGTCCTCTCCTGGCCTCTTGCTGAGCCTTGCTCTGTGCTGAACCAATCTTATGCGGGTGACCTGCAGGCGTTTTTGCACTGTCCTGCGTCAGCAGCCATTACCGAAGCCCGGGCCATGAACCAGGCAATGGAGGCTCTCGAGGCCTGGATGTCCTCCAATCGCCTGCGGCTAAACTCATCTAAGACCCAGTTCATTTGGCTTGGCACGCGCCAGCAGCTCGCCAAAATTGATTTGGAGGCCCTTGCCCAGGAGTTCCCGCAGATTACTTTCTCAGAGTAGCAAAGAAATTAATTAATTGATAAATCCAGGCAGGCTATCAACTTTATAAAATAAACTTATAGGCGTGTATGTAATGAAATCGACGATCGTCATGAAAACTGCAATCTCTTAGAGAAAATAACATATCCAAAATTAAGTCGCCAAGGGCAACATTTTGGGCCGTCGCCCCGGCGGCATTTCAGCTCCGTACGCCATTGCTTTCTCATCCTTTGTCCGGGACCTTGGTGTCACATTAGACCAAGAACTAACGTTCACGCGGCATATCAGCCTGCTATGCCGCGATTGTGTATACCAGCTGCGTCAGCTTACAAGAGGTCTTCCGTTCCTTAACCTTTAATGCTGCCTTAATGCTTATCCACTTCTTTGTTGTTTCCCGTTTTGATTATTGCAGCGCCCTCTGCGTGGGTTTTCCGGCGACTTGGGTTGGGTGCTTGGTTCGGGTCTTACGCTCGGCGGCACGCTATATTGGTTGCATCCCAAGATTCCGCCATGTTACTGACTATATGCGGGATGTCTTGCATTGGCTTCCTTTCCCACAGTGGATCGCTTACCGGATCTCTTCCTTGGTCTGGCGCTTATGTGGTCTCTCTTTATCTACAGGAGCACCACCCTCAGCATCCAGCACCGTGGTTCTCCTCGCTCTTCTAGGCAGGCTGAGGTTCTTGTCTCCCGGTCGCGGACTTCTATTCTGCAGCGCCGTGCTTTTTCTGTTCCTGGCCTGCAATCTGGAATGGGCTTCCTTTGGCACTACGCCTAATGCCGAGAGCCCTTCAGATCACGTTCTATTCTAACTTCAAGACTGTTCGGACTTCGGAGTTGGGTCTGGTGCGCTCCTAAGTAGATAATCTTGAAGGGGCGCTATGTAAATCTCTGTAATGAATGAATGAATCATTATTTGCCAAAGAGCTGATGTAAAATGTTATTACTTTTAACCAAAAAGAATGTCTCCAAAATGGACCACTACAAAGCAACAAATAAATTTATTTTCTTATGCTTTAGTTCAGAGGTCTCCAAAGTACGGCCCGCGGGCCACATCCGGCCCGCTAAGGCCTTTATTCTGGTCCGCGGAACTCTCCTTGAAGAAACAAACTAAATTGGGAAAATTGAAAATTTTAACGCAGCTGTATACTCTGACATGCATATAGCCAAAATCCATGTCGCTGTTTTTAAGGCACTGTGCCTGATATGCAATGACACCATTGCAGTGCTTAAAGAGTACAATATTCTGAGACATTATGAATCCAAGCATTCATCCCATTACTCACAATTCACTGGACAGCTGCGCACAAAGAAATTTTTTTCTACGGAGTTTTGGCCCGCGGAGCTTTAGAAAGTCAGCAATGTGGCCCCCCACTGGAAAACTTTGGAGACCCCTGCTTTAGTTAATTGCTTTGATGAGTCTGTCTGTTTCTAGTCTACGTTGGTTGCTGGGACTTTGCAGCTGAACCCATTTTAAAAATCAAATTATGAAATTATAATTATAATTTTCCAAAGAACTTGTGTAAAATGTTATTACTTTGAATCAAAGGTTGGTCTCCAAAATGCACCATTACAAACCCCTAAATGAAAATTTTTCTTACCCTGGGGAGAGGGCACAGCCCCCTCCCCAGACCCCTCCCCTCAGAGTTCTTCAAAACTGCGTAATTTTATGGAAGACCTGGTTACGCCACTGCAGCTAATATAAGAAGTTATTTGAATTTAGACACCGTTTTATTAAAGTAGCAGAAAGCTTATCTGTGCTGCAACTGTTTGATTTTTACATCGTCCATCCCCTACGTCCTGTCCACGAGATTCGCTTAAGATAACAATAGGTTGACCAATTATTATTCTGAACTCCGCCACTGTTTGTTTTCTGACAATGCCAGTCCCAAGCCTGGATAAAGAAGGAGGGCGACGCTAATGATCTATGTTACCACACAGCTAGTCGTTAAACAAAAAAACCAACCAATAATTATTATTGGTTTGAGAATTCTAATGTTTACCTGTTGCTATGTTATACGCTTTACGTTGTTCTTTTGGATGCGCCTTTAGAACACCATATCCTGTTATAATTGACTGACTGACTGACTGAATGAATGATAAGACTGATTGCTTGATCGATTTTTTATTAGTTGCTTTGTAATTGACCGATTGATTGATTGACTGATTGATTGATTGATTGATTGATTGACTGGTTGACTGACTGATTGATTGATTGATTGATTGACTGGTTGATTGACTGATTGATTGATTGATTGACTGACTGAATGATCGATTGATTTATCTAATGATTGATCTAGTTTCTATTCTGACTGTTCGTCTTCGCTCGTGAGTGCGCATGTGCGTATGTAAATTAGCCAGGCGATTGAACGCCTTGAGGCATACTGCGCATGCGTAGGGTTTGATTGACATCTGAGTGAGACGGTGACGTGTAAGGTTCCCTTGTTGTCGAAATTTTCGTCCACAGATGTCGCAACGAAATGATTTATCTCCCGAATGAATTATCTGCAACAGATCAACCACGAAAACCTTCAGTTAATGTAAGATGAGTTATTTTCGTCCACAGATGTCGCCGTATGAAGTGGTGGTAGGGTATTTCTGCATCTAATAAGCGCCACTATCTAAAGACTAAGCTTCAATCGATGACGCTGAGCAATTGTGAGTGCAGGACTTGCTCACGGTTCCGTCTCAGAAGAGGAGGATCGAACCCGTACTTTCCGTTGAACAAGGCGAGAACTCTAGGCAATGGTTTCCATAGGGATGGTAGGATTTTGTATGGTAAGTTAGGATAACTGAAGTTAACATAGGGGATCCCGTTGTTTAACGACATCTTATGGCCTCATGTCCGTCGACATCGCCCCCTTCCTTTATCAAGTCTTGGGACTGGCACTACCGGAGAACGGGCAGCGCTTATTCCAGTGCTGGGTGGATGGATGGATCAATGGATTTTTGCGGCATCTTATTGCAACACAGGACTTTCACGTCGACAGACGTTATTTCGAACAGTTCTCATCTTTCCTTTGGCATAAGGCTTGCCAGTTAAGTTGTAGCACTGAAGCATGCAGCACTGTTAAGTGAAAATATTCTAGTTTATAAAGGTGTCCAACTTTCCGAATCACCTTTTCCTGTTGCTCGGTTCGGTAAAGAATTTGAACGCTGTAAGAGGGACAATAAAAAAATAACAACAACATTATTATTATCATTATTACTAACCATTTTTGATCAGTCTGTGCATAAGTTTGTTGGCTTTATGAAAAAATAACTTTGTCCTAAATAAAAAATAAAAAAATAAAAAATAATAATAATATGATTTGCTTATATTGCTCTATAATAGCCGCCTAGAAATTTAGAGTTTGCCATTACAACTGCATCATCAGGTAATCTCTGTTAAATTCAGGTCAGGACTGTTGGCCGGAATGCGCTTTTTGACATCGCACATTTGCACACCTTTAAATCGGGTCATTCCAATCTTATATAAACGACAATTCTTTAATCGTTGTAATTAATGAGCTGTAATATGCCAAAAATAATCTTTGTCGGCGGCAACGGCCTATGTTGTCATAAGCTGCCGTTAAACTGTGGATCCATCCATCCATCGTTGTAATTTGGGTCATCGCTTTGTCCCATGGTTACGCAGGCGTCGTTAATCCACACAATGTGCCGCCAAGCGGTTTTTTTTAATAACAAGTCATCGTGCGATTAGATTTGTTAAATACTTATTATTAAAGTTAATTAATAAACGCCATTAAGCTGCATTGTTTCTACGTCGAGCCGCGTGTAGAAACAATGTAGACCCTCCATTTGAAGCGTCTTAAAAGCCCGACTATAAATTTAGATAGCGCCACTAGATGGATCTTACGAAGGTGCAAAGTTCGAGGGAACTACAGATTAGTAGATCCATTTTTCCATCCACCAATTCAACCACCCTTCCATCCACTCATTCCCATCTACGCACCCATCCACCATCCATTCGTCCATCCATCCATCCATCCATCTGCTGGACCATAATTTACATAAACGAATGCAAATGAACACAGTTCATTGTTGCAGCACAATTCAACTTAATAATTCAATTTATTTTTATGAATGTTGATTTACACTGTTTAAACTCATAGCACAGTTTATATTCACGAATGCAAATGAATCTAGAATAGCGAATGTTAATTAATGCAATTTAACTTGATAGCATAATTTTAACAGTTTATATTAATTACAGAGTTTAAATAGTTTACCTTAATATTATTGAAATTAAGCACTAAATTAGAAATTTTCAACGGTTTAGCTTATTTACAGAATTTAAGCAGTTCAACCTATTTATATAATTCAATCAGTTTAAGTTATTTACAGAATTTTAACAGTTTAACTTAATTACAGAATATAGCAATTTGGCTTGATCACAAGGCAGAACAGTTCATGATCGGCACAGCTAAAAGCCAATTTGTTAGTAGAATGACAATAAAGTTTCATAATAGATTTCAGAATTTTAGTTGATGCCTTCCGCAATCATACGGAAGGCTTCGAAACATCGCCCTTTGTTAACTCCGCATCTTAAGGCATTGCAGCCCAGGATGCAAATGCACCTGCTCCCGCAGGTCCAAGTACAAAGGCCCCAACGACCACGCTTGCACCGACCGCAGCTGCAATGCCGACGGGGCCCAGGCCAACCCCAGCTGCCCCGACGGACATGAGGTTGGCGACCACGCTGCCCTCGGGCACCGCTCCTCCGTTAGCGATCGCAGTGGCTGACATCATCCCAGCGGCGTAGCTGCCGCCTGTGACTCCAGCGCTTTTGTGAAGCCCATATATGAGAGAGCTGTTCCGATCCCGAAAGGCCTGAAAATAATTTATTACTGCAAAGATGTAAGCTATGCATTTCTTTGAAGCAAAATTATGGAAATCGTATGTTGGCACTTTGTTAGAGCGATCTGCTTAGACACCTTAAAAATGTTGGCAAACTGTGCTATATAAGCAGCCAATAAAACATAAAACTTGTTTAATGACTAATGATCTCTGTTGACAATTTCTGTGTAAAACGTCCAACCGAAACTTGTTCTCTGTGGCGGACTATCTGGGGTGGTTCGAGAAATTTCCGGACGACGTCTGACATCATCCGACGATTCAACATCCGTGCTACAGAGACTCTAAACTGCCGACACTCATCAACTCTAGTTGGGATCCGCTGGCTGGGATTAGCGTGTCTGCGCCAGCCTGCCACTGGTGACTCTTCCAGTTGCCTGAGCAGTGTTTGTAATCTTGACAATGTCATCTGTTCAAAATGACACTTAACAGCAGGAGACTAGCGGAGGCGATTTTCTTTTCTTATTTGTACTAAGTTGCGGTGTGTAAACTTATTTTGAAATAAAACGAATATCATCATCATCATGATCTAATAAGTCACTATAAATTATAAACACCAAAATACATCCTAGCACATGTGCACATGTGCACATATATACATCCGCACGTTCATACATACATAGGGCCTACATACATGCATTGCATACATACAACCCCATGCATACATGCATGCACACATAGATACATAGATCCATACATACATTTACAATTGTACATACATGCATCCATGCGTGAGTGTGTACGTACGTACATACATGCGTACATACATAGTTTACATACATACATACATACATAAATACATACAAAATGCATACATACATAGTCTTACATCATTCGATTTGAAATCATACTAACATTTTCCACGAGGATTATTAGGCCTATTATTCTGTACTTCAAACGATTCGTCGTCCAAATTCACCGACTAAATTCACCTTCCTTCTCGTCTAAGCAGACACTGAGGCTGAAACGAACACCTGGCCTCACGTGACCACTGCAGTGATCACGTGATGCTGCAACGACGTGGCATTGTCGGAAAATGAAATCGAAACATGAATTGCCTGGGGATTTTTCTATCGACCTTGACAGCTTGGGTTGATTGATTTTTTACGGATAAAAATTCTCAAGATATCTTGAGTGTTACACAGAAGCCTATGCGCAGGGCTCCAGCTTATTGACGAGCGCTGCGTCGCGTTAGAGATACATGTATTGTCCTCTTAACCCTCGGGCTACCAAAAGGGGGGTTGGAACGACCCCTGCCCCTAGGTTTTTTACTTCGCAAACTTGTTCCATATGGAATATAATTTTGACATTTTTGGTAGCTGTAGCAGCATAATTTGCGCACATTTCGAGGCATACATCATGGAGGTATC
>JACEVL010000231.1:405000-470000 GCA_020284085.1 Aporrectodea caliginosa | reverse complement strand
GTAGAAAAGAGAGACAGACAGACATTAGGGTGGTGCTTATTTCTGAAGTATGTAAATATTGCATTCTTACCCCCTAATTGTGTTTGTATATACAAAGAAAAAATTCTGGCAAAATATCAGCTTGATAGGTGAATATATAGTGGTAGCTCAATGACACTGAAGTTTTGAATATATTCAATGCAGTAAGACAGTGAACATAACATATTAAATTAATTTCTCCTGACTGAGTCAGCAGATATTAATATGAGCAGAATCATGCAGTGCATTCTTCATGCAGGCCATGCCAGGGACTGCCTATTAGCATAGTTGCCTAATATGCCTATCCTAATCTTGCCTTAAGTCTGATTGGTGATTGGTGAATCTGACTATTAGTGACTAAACTATGCTGGGGTCAGTGGGCTGTCGGTCGTGTTGCTTACTGCAGTGCTGAATCTGCTGATGTCATCAATGTTCTACCTTGCTGAGTCCCTGCAGGCCTGCAGTGCTGAGTCTCTGCTGACTGCTGCTGAGTGCTGACATCATCTACACTATACTCTGGTATAAATTGCTGCTGTCAAAGTGTGCATGCTAGTATGCTAGACAACAGGGCATAGTACAGTTGATTGACTTGATTAATTATTAATGTTAATCTTAAGTACTAGTAGTGAGAAATGGCAGAAGCAGCATCAACTAGATCTCAAACAGAAGTGTATCTTCTTGGCTCGTATGTGTCTGAATTAACTGGTAGTAAGCTGCCATCTCTGCGGATGGCTCTTGGTTTATTTCTATATCATCATATAGAAAAGAATGAAACTGTCAGACAGTCATCAGCTAATACAGTGGAAGAGATATCAAAATTTTGGAACAAAGCAAGAATCCCAATAAGAGACAACCAGAACTGTCAAACCAAATTGGAACGAACATTTGAAGAGTGGCGTTTGCTTAAGAAGAATAAAGGTCGTGAATCTGTGACACAACGATCAAGAGAGGCCGAGTTTGTTTCCAGACTAGATGATCTCTTTGACATTGCTCACGTGAATGCCCTTAACATGATTGTGGTTGCTGAAGATAGGGAGTTCCTGATTGCCCAAAGAGAAAAAGGAAGAAGGGGATCAATGGCTGGTGTAGATGCAAAATTAGCTGCAAAGGAAAAGAGATCAACAGTTAGGCAGGAACAAATGCTTGCTAGACAACAGCGAATGAAAGACTTGCAAAGAAGGCAAAATGAAAAAGCAGTACTATCTAGTACCAGCAGCTCCAGCAGCACCGATGAAGAAGCTGAAGAAGCAGATGATAATCAGAACAGAGATGGTAAGGGTGAGGAAAGTGGTGGAGGCTGCAGTTCACAGACTAGTGCAAAGAGAAAGAGAGGTAGAAAAAGTGTTTTCACGCAGCAGCTTGCAGCTACTTTGGATAGAACCAAGATTTCTGACCGGAAAGCAATGTTTGTTATTGCTGAAACAGCAAAGAGCTTAGGTCACAACATTCATGACCTTGCCCTCAGTCGTGACTCCATTCGCCGACAGAGAATGAAACACAGGGTTCAGCAATCAGCAGCACTAAAGGCTGAATTTCAAGGCAACGTGCCACTGGTTGTTCACTGGGACGGCAAACTCATTGCTGCTCTAACAACTAAGGAACAAATTGATCGGCTCCCAGTGATTGTCAGTGGCAAAGGAATTTCACAGCTGCTCACAGTTGCACCGCTGGCAAGTGGAACTGGCGAGGCTCAAGCAGCAGCTGTCCACTCAGCACTGGAGGACTGGGGCATAGCTAGCAGCGTACGAGCAATGTGCTTCGATACAACCAGTTCGAACACTGGGCGGTTTGCTGGTGCTTGTGTTCTCTTGGAGCAGAAGCTCGGTAAGGAAATTCTATCGTTAGCCTGCAGACATCACATAATGGAACTAGTAATTGGTGCAGTCTTTAAAGTCTGCCTTGGAGTAACATCATCTCCAGAGGTCCCTCTGTTTGCACGTTTTCAGAAGTACTGGGAGTTTGTTGCTCAGGATAGATACGACACAGGAATGGCAGATGAGTTTGTATCCAGGTCATTGAAAAACATCAGGGGCAGCACCATCGAGTTCGCAAATCGATATCTAACAGAGAGTCAGCCAAGAGACGATTATATGGAGTTCTTGGAACTTGTTATCATTTTTCTTGGAGCAGTACCAGCAAGAGGAGTCCGCTTCATGGCACCTGGGGCTATGCATCATGCTCGCTGGCTGTCGAAAGTTATCTACAGTCTCAAGATTTGGATGTTTCGAGGCCAATTCCAGCTGACAAAGACTGAGGAGAAGGGCCTGCAGGACGTGTGTGTGTTTGCAGCAAGTGTTTACCTAAAGGCCTGGATCATGGCTCCTCTTGCAGCAAGTGCCCCATACAGTGATTTCCAGCTGTTGAAATCACTTCTTGGCTACTCCACAATAAATCCAGCGATATCAAAGGCTGCATCACTGAAGTTTTCAAATCACTTGTGGTACTTGTCACCTGAACTTGTTTGTTTAGCGTTCTTTGACAGCTCAGTTCCTTCAGCAACCAAGAGACTGATGGTAAGTGCAATACGACGAAAGGAGACTGACATCGAGCTGCTCGAGCCGGCTGAAAAGGATCATACCAAACGAATAACTGTAGACCTGCCAAGTTTCATGGAAAAGAAATTTGAAGATTTTGTCTCAGAAAAATCAATGACATTGTTTGAATTGATGGAGCTTCCAAGTGCATTTCTTAGTGTGGACCCAGACTTGTGGGAGGAACAGGAGGATTACCAGAAAGCGGCAGAGACAGTTCGTGCCATGAGTGTGGTGAATGACCATGCAGAACGTGGGGTGGCTCTTGCACAAGAACTCATTGGCCTGATTACGAAGGATGAATCACAGCTTCAGTTCTTACTGCAGGTGGTACAGCAACACAGGAAGGCTTACCCTGACAGCAAGAAACAGACACTGTCTGGACTGTGAAGTGTGAACTTGTAAACTGAAGTAAGACAACAGATTTTTTGCAGATTTTAAACTATTCGCTATTTTCAGTTACCTGTAAACTTGTAAAGCCATTGAGCTACCTCTAAATATTACACTAAAAGGTTCAAACTTTTTTCCCATTACTTCTAGATAAGGAGAAATAGTTTCAGGGGGTAAGACTACTGGAAATCACAGATTTGATTTTTCTTGCTGCTTATGCACCACCCTAACAGACATACGTGCATACAGACAGACAGACAGACAGAGAGACAGACAGACAGACAGAAACGGAGCAATAGATAGAGAGACGACGACAGAGATAATAATTTCTCTTTCGTTCGTTCCTGTCTCTTACGTATCACCTGAATATTTCATCTAATGTTGGTGTAGGCCTACATAGCTTATAAAATAGAAGAACATTAAGTATAAAGCATCCGTGTGACAAATGTTTTACGGGATAGAGAGTTTGCCTTTGGTATTATTCTGTTGTGGGTTCTGGGGCGTAGAGAGTATGAAGCTGTTTTCACTGGGGGCAGTAGTTGATGTAATACATGTGCAGGTTTGCTGATGATGGTAGAAAAGCGGTTGGAGTCTGCTATCTGGCAAAGTTGCTCGCAACTTTGGTAGGATTCCGGTAGATATCTAGACCGTATCAGTCCCCGTATAGTAGCCTGAAGACGCGTGCGTCCCCACCACCCCCTTCACGAAGCCCCACCACGCCGGGGCCGCATAGAGCATCCGCGACACTGTTGTCGTATTTGTTACATCACTTAGAAATTGGCCCATTAAATGAACTTTACCTTCACCTTTTAGTTGGTGCCAGTCTCAAGCCAGAACAAGAGAAGAGGGCGACGTCAACAGCCATGGCTGTAGTCTTTGGGTTCCGCTAACGTCCGGGGCGTGAACGGAACCTGTATGTAAAATTAAAACTGAAGTGTGCTTCACCTCTGGCAAGCATGTCGCAAAACACTGTAAGCCAATTAATGAAACTGCTTATACTCTAGTAATGCCAGTCCGCAACCTGGATGAAGGAGGGGCGACTCTAATCTTATTTGTTATGACAGCATCGTATTGGCAGCCGCAGTATGTTAAACACAACGCTGCATTTTAAACACCTTAAATAGGCATTTTCTGGAACTACTTTAATCATCAACCATTTGGTGCATTCATCTTAATCGCATCTAGTGGTACCACTACGTTGGATTTTTCTCAAGACCTTCGGACTTGAAGTCTGGGGATTTTCTACAGCAATCTTGGGATTTTTTTCTAAGATCTACAGACTAGTGTTACCGGACCTTCCAACAGTTGCAGCGAATCAAATTAGAAAAGACTCGCTCCGTCTGAAAGAGGTTTTTTTATTATTGTAACTTGAAAATATTGTACTTTGTCAATTCCAGTTGATCTTAGCTCGGCATATTTGCGAATAATAGAGTTTGTGAAAGCGCATTCATTATTTCATTACGTCTACCTTACATCAACAAGAGATACATAGGAATTATGTATCACTGACTGTGTAACCTTATTTATAAGATAGGTAAACGGCTAACAAAGGTGTTTACGTTCGAATGGGCTAATAAAACCTTAAACGAGAGGTGAGTACTGTTCGAAAGGATTTCTGTCGACGTCAACGGTTTCACTCACACGTGATGTCGTTAAACTATGGATACATGCAACTTTCGATTCTTTCTCGTGTTAATGAGTATCAACTTCGATGTCAGCGCTTTCGGCCGGGAAAATAAACCAAACATTTAAAGTTTATCAAAATCAATTGAGTTAAATAATATGTCAATGATCTAGTTAGATAACATTAAGATATTTCAGCATTAATTTAATATAATTTTGCCAATCACGTCGTA
Source organism: Aporrectodea caliginosa (assembly GCA_020284085.1). NCBI lineage: Eukaryota > Metazoa > Annelida > Clitellata > Crassiclitellata > Lumbricidae > Aporrectodea > Aporrectodea caliginosa. The sequence goes on along the minus strand of JACEVL010000231.1, from coordinate 465,205 downwards.
TCGATATAAAACCATTGCATATTATAGCGAATATGAGGTTTAACTCTATTACTCCACCACTGTTTTATACACAGGTGGGATCAGTCACAAGCTGGAAGTTAGGAGGAGGGCGAAATGGCACATCTTCGATTAATAGAAGCTACGTATTGGCAGAACATCACCTTACACACCTTTTTAACGTGGTAATTTTTCCATACAAATAGATCAAATATACACACACGTTACATGTATGTCTCTCGTTTAGCTCCGAGTGGCGAAAAGAAAACAAGCTGTTTAAAATGAAATGAACTTCACGTCTGTGTTATAGATGGGTGATGCGAGTCTCAAGCCGGAAAAATAGAGCAGGGCGACGTCAACAGCCCTGGCAGATATAAGCCAGCTTGGTTAGCTGGTTTTTAATGACACTTCATCAACACAAAGATGATTAGCGTCGCACTCCTCTTTTCTCCAAGGCTTGGGACTGGCACTGTCAGAGAACTAACAATGGCGGAATTTCAGATGTAGGCGTTGTTGTAGAACACTTATGTAGTTGCAGGAGAACCTTATTTAAAATGTCTAAAAGATACCATGTGGTGAAACACTGGAAATCAATTAAGGAAAACTCCGCAAAAATGGCACTACTCGTACTCTGGTGACCACAGGATATTAAATATTGTATGCAATGCCGACGTTTGGAACAGAGTTTTATTTTTTTAAATAGTTTAAAGAAGTATTTCTTGAAGCTACATAAACCCTCAATTATTTCGTCCATTCATCTTACTCGCAAGTGTGTCTTGCTATCGTGTATACAAATGGAAGCCGCCTCTGTTTGAGGTGATGCCAGTCCAAAGCCTTGATAAAGACACTGCTCATTTTTATTATGGCAGAACTTCATGACACAGACAGAAATTTTGCACACCCTTTAAAATGTGTCAACGTTTTAATAAGAGGCAACTCCTCTACGGTTTGACAATTTAGAGGCTACGCGCGTTCTGCGATACAACGATTCCTAGACAACTTGTAAGCTAACAATCAATTTATCAGAAGAAATGGCGAATTAACTCTGGTAGTGCCGGTCCCAAGCTTGGATAAATGAGGAGGGCGACGCGACCGTCTTCGTTAGGACATAACGTCGTCAAAAGTTACTACTACCCAATTGTAATTGGAATTCCAAACGGATGTTAAGATTTTATGAAAGATAAGGTAGGGTCGACTTCAACGGTCCTGGTAGCCACAAGATGTCGCTAAACACCGAAAACTTCTCCATGAAAAACAAAATACTTTTAGACACCTCTTAAACGTAGAATATTTATTATATAATTTTGTCAATCGCGTCCTAGTCCCAAGTCAACTCGGCCACTGTTTGTACTCTGACAGTGCCAGTCCAAACCCTTGATAAAGGAGGAGGACGACGCTAATGATCTGTGCTATTGCACAGTGTCGTTAAACTGAAACTACTACTACTGAGTGGTAGCGACATAGCCGATAAAAAGGTTGACGTCATCGGCAGTGGCAGTCACAAGGCGACGCTAAATCAAAGTCCTTAATCTTTTTTCGCTACACAACCCTTTCGTTCAGCATTACGCAACCCGCCCTAAGCAAAAAATATTCTTGTACTATGTTCGAAACAGCAATATCCTGTGTCAACCGGAATCGGACCTTCACTGGACATCTATTTCTGGACAACCCCTCTGGACCTAGCGCTATTGAATAAGCCGATGCTCTGCGCTTAGCTTTAGAGAAGCGCTTTGCAAATCTCGAGTTTACGATTAAAATCGGGGTTACAAACATTTAACCAATAAAAATTACATGAGAAATTTAATTATTTTAAACGAATTTTTCTCATGGAACCTTCAAACAACAGGATTTTTCAAATTACTCGCGAAAAACACTTTTATGAATCAAATGCAATTATCCAGTTGGAAACCTTTAAAACGTGTCCACTCTCGTTTATATTATATAATTTGATCAAACACGACATATTCATTCTTTTACATTGAAAATATCGCTTCGCTATGTCTCAACACCTGGTGACTTCAATTTCTCAACCTCGGTTTATGAGTGCAGCTTTAAGGTCCACGTAACCGCAATAAAATTATATCCTTCCCGGCGCCGTGTGGGGGTCTACACACATGCGTGTATGTATTTTGCAAACTATTGTAATGTAATTAATAATTGATTATGCCGCTCACGGGCCATTAAGTAGCGCTTCAATAATTGCAATAATTGTATTTATTATAATCTTTATTAAATTTATTGTAATTATTATTAATAATAATTATTATTATAATCATCATCATCATCATCATCATCATCATAATAATCATCATCATCATCATCATCATCATCATCATCGTCATCGTCATCGTCATCGTCATCGTCATCATCATTATCATCTTCATTATGAAGGAAATAATCATCTCCTAATTAAACCTCCACATGCGCTACACAAATTCATCGATGATGCCAATTGTCACAGAACATCCACGTTTTCATTCGTAACAATCACCGATGCAGGTAAAAACCAATTAGCACCTGTTCCTGGCACCAATCGAACCGTCTGCTTATGGAACCGTCTGAATGGGAACCAGCCACGTGGAACGGTTCCGGCGACGGTCCACGCACAAAGCGCCACCAAGCGACGACAGATGGATTAACTATACAGTGACGTCAATATCGTCTGAGCGACATCTATAAATGGTCGCTGTCATCGTTTGAAAGGAAGAGAAACTCACTGAACAACAGAGACAAACGAATTGTATTATGAGATGCAGAAACATTTGATGCTAAATTTATACATATATGCAGACATACACGCACGGACCCATACGCATACACACACAAACACGTACACACGCATACACGTACATACAACCACGTATATCCACACACACGCGCTTACACTTACATGCAGAAATAACGTCGCAGTCTATAGGAGTTTCGCTATTGTTGGTTCTAATAGCTGGAACAGGTTACCTCAATCCCTCAGGACCGACCATTTCTCTATTTCTTTTGACCAGTTCCGCCAGCGCCTGAAAACCTTACCAGTGAAGAAACTGGCTCGGGTCGGAAGCGCCTCTGTGTTAGAGTGGCGCTATATAAATACTCGATTACGATGCAAATCTATCGCGACACTAGAGATGCATACAACAATTTTAGTGACGCTGTGTGATAAGTAGGACGAATAGCGTTACCCTCCACTTTCACCAGACTTGGGACTAGTCACTGGCACTACCAGAGTACGGGCAATGGTTGTAATAACAATTGAGCGTTTTACATCTCAATGGCGCCATGGCCATGATTGACGTCGACTTTACCTTGGCTTCTGCGCAAAACATTCAGCGCCTGTCAACTGTTTTTGGAGTTTATATATCTACGAAATAAGTTCTTTTAAGGTGTCTAAAGGTAATTAGCTTTATTTTAATACCATCAGTATAAAGTCCAATGTTTAACGACAACCGGTGTCTGACGCAGTGTCATACATAACTATACGATGATTACCGTCGCCCTCCTCCTTTATCCTAGCTTTAGACTGGCATTACACGAGTATAAGGCAGATGCAGAGTTCAATTTAAATTTTGAATTAGTGTGATATTGTCGATATACTTTCATTGAGTTTTATTTCTTTTGAATTTCAGATCAAGTTTTCTACGTTTCTGATGGACCATCCGGGATTTTCGCATTGTTAAAGAGTAAACTGTACCGATAGGTGTGTACCATGCAGTTTAGACATCTTGTGGCCAACTTGCTTCGTGCAGAATTTATTTGAGCTGTTTTTGTCACATGGCCATGCTTAAGGGTCAGTTAGAAGTCACAATTCTGAATAACGCCTATGCTTTTATTCATAGGGCGAAGATCACACTTAAAAGAGGTGTTTAATTATTTTGAACGATTCCCACAATTCAGCCTATTGGACTAAGAAGAGTTGGTTAATTGCTGGGAGAGCGAAAAGAAGAGAGAGGAGCAGGAAGTGATAGGGAGAGAAAAAGGGAGAGGGAGAGAGGGTTAGAGAGGTAGAAAAGAGAGACAGACAGACAGACATACATGCATACAGACAGAGAGACAGACACAGACAGACAGACACACACGGAGCAATAGCTAGAGAGACGGCGACAGGAATAGATGACAATTTCTCCTTCGTTCGTTCCTGTCTCTTACGTATCACCTGAATATTTCATCGTAGAATTCTAATGTTATCGCTCGACGGCAGATGTCGCCACAAGACGTTCACTTCATATAGCGCCGCTGCTTTTATCTGGGGACTGCAGACAGAAAGCTGCATACATTGGCAAATTGCCAAATTCACCTCCTTCTCCTCTTCTCCTCCTTCTGCTTCTCTTACTTCTCCGACTCTTTCCTCCTTGATCCAGGGACAGTTCTCGACTAAAACTTATCTTTTGCACAAAAACTTAGGCCTTTAAGGCTTCCTCGGTGACTGGCTGTTGCTGGTACTATTTCTATCATTCGTCGTCGTCGTCGTCACCATCATAACTATTATTTCGCGTATTAGATTATTAAGTTCCACTATCTATTGTCGAAGAATCAATCGATGGCAATGATACGTTACAACAACGATCGCTCAAACGTAATAATTTGGTCGATATTTAGACACCTTTAAAATGGGTGCATCACATGCTATTTATAAGTCATTTGCTGCAGCGGTTTATTGATTTGAATGATAGTGTGTGTTGGATTGAATTCGGTTTTCACGCCAGGCGTAAGATGTCGCCAAACAATAACAAATTATTAACTATTAACTAATCATCATCATCATCATCATCATCATCATCATCATCATCATCATCATCATCATCATCATCATCATCATCATCATCATCATCATCATCATCGTAATCATTATCATCATCATCATCATCATCATTATCGTAAGTATTATTAAAGCATTATTTCATTATGCGGCACTATTTAATAACGAAGCCTCTAAGTATTGATGGTGCTGAGCAATAATTATTGTAAGAAGAGCTCGCTCAAGGTCCCTAAACAGAAGAGGAGGATCGAACCCGTAGTCACCTCGTTACAAGGCGACCACCTTAATCAATCAGCCCACAGCGTTGTATTAAGGTAAAAATTGCAAAGATAAGATATGGTCGATGAACTCTGGATACACTGCAACCATAATCGATAATGCGATATTATGGTCAATTTTATTGGACACCTTTAAAATAGGTGCATCGCATGCTATTTTAAGCGTCATTTACGGAATTGTGGTTAATCGATGGGTTAATTCTATGTTATTAACGGCAGACGTAAGATGTCGCCAAACAATTGCAAATTGTTAACTATTAACTATTGATTAGTAACTAATATTATTCATCACATCATTATTGTCGTTATCGTTGCCATCTGTAACGTAAGATTATTACGTTGCCATCTGTAATGTACATACAATAAGTCATGTCATGTCATGTCGTCTCATTTAGATTACACTAGACAAGAAAATATTAAGTTCAGTACATCAGCGTTTGAAATTAAATAAGCCACGATTCTTATTGAACCCGGTGCGTTTAATATTTTCCTCGAAAGGTGTCGCTAGTGTGCACAACAACCGGAAGCTTCCTAATTGCACCTCAATCAGCTTCCTGTTGATACAACGCAAAACCCTAATGGCTTACACTGAGACGCGGTCTGATCTCCAGCGAACGGTAGGTGGCGCAAAGTGCAGTGCAGCTGCGCAAGAGACTCTTGGTGAAACTATCTCCTTGTTCCTATCTTTAGCGTGTGCGTCGAATATGATCAGCGCCATCTATCCGTAAGTTTAGACTTAATTTATATGACACTCCTGTGTTCTCTGCATATCTGGCGTCTACGCTGGTTAATCACATATATTTATTTAAACTATCTTAAGTGAAAAACAGTTTTAAGGGTGGGTATAATAAATAGTACGGTCAAAGGTCGTTGCACTAATAAGCCCATTTCTATAGGTAGGTACATGTACAGAGAGAGAGAGAGAGACGGACATACAGGCAGAAACAGACATAAGACAGACAGGCACATAGAGACAGAGACTGAGACAGAGGTAGAGGCAGAGACAGAAACAGACAGACAGACACACAGACATACATATAGACAGAGACATTGATAGAGAGAGATGGACTGACAGACATACAGAAAAAGAGAGACAGACAGACATAGAGGGACAGACAGACAAGCAGACAGACAGAGACAGTTACATAGACAGACATGCATATAGACAAAGACAGAGGTACATAGAGGTGCAGGCAGGCATACAGACAGCAACAAACAGACAAACAGTTGTAATCGTATTAACTAGATATTTCTATAGCGCCCGATGAGTGTGAAGTCGCTGGCACCGGCTTAACCACAGGCGCACAGTCAAAACAAGGTCGATGGACAGGTGAAGGTGATATTGGGTTCCAGGTCGAGATCTATATTCTGTTTGTATTATAACTGTGTAACGTAACGTAATCTTGTCTCTCTCTATGTGTATATAAATTTGTATATCTGTACCTCTAACCAATGCCCATGAGTCTATTCATGACACCAATTATTATGTTATCGCATCTCGGTTTTATATAGTAGCAGTTGCCGTCGTTTTGAAGGTGTCTAAATAAAGCGCAATTCGGTAACAGTTTCAGTTTAACGACACTGTGTGATAGCAAAGACCATCATCGTTACCCTCCTCCTTTATCACTCCTGGGACTGGCACTGCCAGAGTGCAAGCAGTAGCGGAGTTACGATATAAGTAGTAGTTTCAGTTTAACGACACTGTGTGATAACAAAGATCATTAGCGTTAGCCTATTGCCTATGCCTATATAATATGGTTTGCCTCCGTTTTAAGGTGTCTACAGCGTATAGTCAAACCAGTCTGTCTGCCTGTCTGTCTTGCTGTTTGTCTCTGTGTATGTCCGTCTGTGTGTTCTGCCGTTTTTTCCGCTTGTCTGCCTGCCTCAAGCTGCCTGTCTGTCTGCCTACCTGTTTGTCTTTTGCCCATATTTCTGCTTTTACTCCACTGTCGCTTTGTCCGTCTGCATGTCTGTGTGTGTCCTTGTCTTTCTCTCGCTGCTGCATTCCGTCGTTCAACGGCGCACTCCTCTGGCAAAGCCGCCGTTCGTTTTACTCACCTATGGCGAACACATCTGTCTCCGGTGAACTCAACTCATCCTATAAATAGATTGGAATGCGTTACCATGGCGCCAAATTAGAGGATAATATGCATGACGTATCTTCCTCTGTGCATTCCATACATGGGTTTATATTTCCATATGTATAGTATACAGTCAATGACGCGTATGCATGTGGACACTGGTACTTGTGGAAAAGTGTATCATTGCACAGACGGACAGACAGAGACAGTGACAGAGGAAGACAGGCACAGACAAACAGAGAGACATACATACATACATACATAGACATTTAATATTAATAAATATCATCGTAGTATCAGTATGACCTTGGTTAGTTTCTGTTTAACGACGCTCTGTCATAAGGAGAATGATTTGAGTCGCCCTCCTCCTTTCTCCGACCTTGGCACTGGCACTGCTAAAGTAAGGACAGTTTTTTTCGTTTCCAGTGTTTAACGACATCTTCTGTCTGCCGTTGACGTCGACCTTACTTTACATCCGCCTTTATACGATCTTATTATAACTAGTAATCGATTGTCAGAATTATATATTGACAAATATTCTTCCGTTTTAAAGGTGTCTAAATGGAAGTCGTATTTCATGGAGTAGTTTCCAATATTATGCGACATCTTTTGGCTACCAGAGCCGTTGACGTCGAATCTACCTTAGCCATACCTTTGAATTTCGAGTTTAAAACATTTTTTTATTTCCCTACGCCCAATCTGTGTTAGTGCCAGTCCTCAGCCTTGATAAAGGAGGAGGGCGACGCTAATCGTCAAACACTACATTTCAGTAGCTTGCTTGCATATAATGAGATGTAGAACCGTTGGTTAGTCAATTGCTGCTTAACGACACTGTATCCAGTACAAAGAAGGTTAGCGTCGCCCTCCTCCTTTCTTTTGGCTCGGGACTTGCACTGCTCAGATTACGAACAGTGGCGCAGTTTGTAGACCTGTAAAAGAGGTGTCTAAATATGATAGAACAATGTCTATATTTTCAAGGAACCTTCTCAAAGTATGGTAACTTTTTTCAGTTTAACAACACTGTTTGCTAACAAAGGTCATTAGTGTCGACCTCCTCCTTCATCCAGGCTTGGGACTTGCACTTCCAGAGTACGATCAGTGGCGGAGTTAGTATGGTAGCAAGTTTACAGAATGATTTTGAATACTTCGTTGTGTAGAAAAATAGGTGTCAACCTATAACGACTCTTCGAGGAATTTAATTTTTAGCATCTTTGATCAGTAACTGCAACAGCTGGACTATCCCACAGCGCATGTTTTATTCCCAGTAAGCGTAATAGACTCCCACGATTGCCTCTACTTTGGCAAGTGGGCAATTGATGCAGTCTCCACCGTTTAGGTTTTTTTACTAAACGATTTTGCGGCCTGGATAAAAACAGTTTGTAACAATGGCAGAGGGATAATTCAAGATTTGTGTACCGCTGGCGGCCTTTAGTGAACTGATAAATGAATACAATGACCGTACACTACTCGCGATGGAATGCATACTAATTCAAATCGCACTGGCATTGTGCTACTAATTGATTGTGCTGTTTGTTTCAAACAGTCTGGGCGTTTCAGTCTCACGGTTGCACACATGCACAATGTTGATTATGCCTTCCTAGGCCAAGGATTTTATCATTCGCCACAGCCTCATATCCTGGATACGCCCCAATATCAGATCCTGTAGACCCCTTCCAAAGTTCTGAGACCGACAATTCAGTAATTTTCCAAATTGTTCGCACTAATTGAGCGATTTGCCACAGCGTGTGATATGTTGGCGCGTTAAACGAAGCCGGCTGCAAAACGATCTCATTGAGTAGGGTAAGAATCGATTTCATTTATGATGAAACTCTATTTCAATAGTCAGTAATCAGATAATCTACATTGTATGTATAAATATTAGGGTGGCCCAAAACAACAAAAGTGTGAAATGTTTGGCTCCACAAGGCTGCCCTAGTTACACATGAAAATATAACCCTGTATGCAAAATTTTGGACAGATTGAACTATATTTAGAGGTCGCGCCTTTTGAAGACTTTTACGCTATATAGTATAAAACGTCAAAACACATGTATCATTTTGAATTTCAAGGCAGTTATTATTTTGAACTTTGATCAGCCTAATAAAATATATCCCGCAGTTTTACTGCTTAGTCAGAGTGCATTAAATGCAAATAATTTGTAATGCAATATAATTTTTGATAATTAAAGTAGTTTCCAGTCTGCATAAATAACCTTCATTGAAGTGCCGGAAAACGCGAAAACCGCGATTATTTCATTTTGAGATAAGATATCATTGTGCGATGACTGGAGACAAGATGCAGCAAGTATTGTTTCTGTGACTCATCTTTAGTTAGTACATCATTGTGAGACTAGATCAGAGCCACTCCACGTTCTGCGCAGTCTTTGACTACATAAAAAATTTGACATTAGCCTTCATCGACTGGAATGTAGGGTTCAATGGTCAGAGACCATGCAGAACACTTTGATAGGAAGGTTTTGGCTTGTTCTTGACCCTGGATAGTAAGAAGACCAAGCAGTTTTAAAGAACTCCTTGTGACATACGCCTCAAGTGTAGTGTGATGGTCAAACGATCTCCTGTCCAGCAGTGTCATGGATAGCTGATTAGGTACGTAAGTAAGGTTTCACCATAGCGGCCTTAATGTTTTCACTGCTCTCTCATCAAACAAAGCAAGTGGCACAGGGTGCTCGGTGATTGACGGTGAAATACCAGAGAAGACGACTGAATGCCTCCACTGCTTTCTTTGATGACACGGTCTGAATATTCAAGAAACTGTGCATGAAACTTCAAATCATTGAATGGTGATAACGCTACTTACTTCCAATTGGTCGGCTACTTAGGCTACTCTTACTTTCGAACAGTCGCTTGAGCGCCGTTGAAATTCTTGTGTGTCTCTCTGTTCGTCAAGATTTTGGCAACAAACTTGAAGGATCTTTTTCTCATTTTCAGAAAGAGCTTGTCTTCTTGACTTGTCATCAAAGTCATTGCATCTTTTCGTGAGATATCAAACAGTTAAAATTTTTAAATCGACCTTAACTGGCCCTCTTTGAGCCGGCAGAGAGCTTGAATTTTAAGTCTATTCTTCTTCAGCAGACTGTAACCGTCATACAACTTCCGGAGCTAGCTAACACCCGAATAACTCATTTTGGTGATGAAACTTAGCGCAATTTGTTGGTAGTCCAGACCCAAAAATATCCTTGTTACGCATCCCTAACAGCCAAAATTGTGGAGAATTCCTGTTTGATGCCATGATAGCTGCTGTTTTTGTTACATATAAGTGTTTACTATACAAAGTGAAAAGGCATGCATTGTATTTCACCATTAAGGAGTGCTTCACAAATTAAAAAAAATACTTTAATAATGCAAATTTAGCGGTATGAGGAGCAATAGTGAACAATCCAATTGCAAATTAAATGAATTGTTATGAAAAACTTTAGTCTATAAGTTGGCATGCAAAATTTAAAGATTAGGCAAACTCTAATTCAGCAACCATTTTCTAAAGACAAAGAACTTGAAAATAAGCTTTTTTATTTGCAAGTAAGCTTATTATTCTTTAATTTACTGAAATACAGTTGACATCTAGATTATTATTTAGAAAGAAGGTCCTTGGAGTTCAGGGTGTTAATTTTAATTTACAATGTAGCTATTAAAACGCGACGTGCGGTTTTTGCGATTTCTACAAAAAAGTGTCAAAACGGCGCGACCTCTAAACATGCTCAGATCTCTTAAATTTTTTCACCACATAGTCTTCTTCTCAAGTGGAACAAGGGCAGCCTTGTGGAGCAGCATGTTTCAAAAATAAAATTTGCCCCGTGTAAGTTTGGGCCACTCTAATAAATATACTTGTCGCACCTGTTGCGATTTGCAATGCAATTTCAATTAAGCTCAAACTGTGAGACTCTCCTGCTTAATATAAGCCCTCATTTGGAGGAATATACAAAAGTAAATGCTCACTATACATACACATAGACATACACAAATTGAATCCATTCTTACAGTACCTTGTGCGAATTGCTCCTCTAATACGACCTTCTGCTAAGTTCCGTTGTTGGCTGCATTCAGTTTTCGTCCGTTTCTCGTTTAGTTATCGTTACTGTGAGAATTAATTAATAGCTCTGACGTTCAAACCAAGGCGACGAATTTCATCGGGCGCTATAGAAATTCCTTCTGTTCGTTGGGCGCAGCATATATTCGCTTGGAATGGACGTCGTCGGACGTTGGTCGTTTCTGTTGGTCGTCATGACAACGGCGCTGAATGTCCGATCGTCGACTTCCGGCGGAGAAACAGAAATGAAGCGACTCCTGGCGAGAAAAGAAATAGACAGCTACATCAGACATCGTTTAATTGAGGTCTTTTGAGGTCTTTTTTGTATTTTGAGATTAATCGTCTAATACTTATTTTATAATTATTCATATAGTCATTGACATGGTTAACATCGTCATCGTCATCGTCATCGTCATAGTCATCGTCATCGTCACCACCACCACCTGCTTATTCACAGAGGCTTAGTCAAAGCAAACAGATTTGCAGGTAGGTCGAAATTGTTTCAAAGTCAAGATCGAAATGGGTCAGCGAGACGGTCGATGGTGTTTAAAATTGTAGGGGTATCCATCGCCGCCAAATGACTTGCGTCAAAAACTGATGGTGATGATGATGATGATGATGACGACGACGATGACGACGATGATGATGATGATGATTTTTTCGTAATTCGGGCGGTAAAAGCTGTTGACGTCGATACAAAACAATTCTGTGCAGTACTCACAACCTCTGGTGGGTTTAGCAATTGAACGAGAGTGTAATATCATCACATCATCATCATATATTCGTTTAATGTGTTAACAACAGACATAACGCTGTAGGTGTACATAAAAAATACATCTAGATAATAGTATGAATTAACAATAGCTTAGTAAGAGTTCAGGAATAACATACGAGATATAAAATTTCGTGAGTCCTTGTCAGGAAGGTTAAAGTTATGTGGTCTGATCCTAAGAAAATAGGGCGTAAAATGTCGGTTAGGAAATAGGCATCTGAGTGATGGTGGGATTAGCAATTGAACGAGAGTGTATAAATGTAGAATTGTTTGAAACCGTCTTAAAGGTGTCTTATGTCAAACTGCAATTTTTACGTCACTAAATGTATTTACTGAAAACCGACATCTTTTGCAAAATTTTACGTTTTCGTGGCATGAATAAAAGTTGGTGCAAAATTAAAATCTGCTTTAGTGCTTTTATTATACGCTTTGGATCCATACGAACCGATTTGCTTATCGCTCTGCCACATCTGGTCTCATTAAATTTCAATGTATTCAGAATCAACTGGACCATCGATATAGTTCGTAATCGTAATCGTAATCGTAATCTCAAACTTCTAAAGCGCCACTCGAAAGCCAAGCGCAGGGCACCAGCTTATTCACGAGCGCTGCGTCTAATCAGAGGGGTTGTCCAAAAGAGTAGTCCGAGGGAGGTCCGAGTCCGGTTTCCAGGGGATCAGAGAGGGCACAGCAGATGTTAAGGCGGGTGTCTTTTAGGTCGAGGATTGGAAGGTACAGGATCAGATGAGTCAGGATAAGAGTTCTTGAAAAGCAGAGACTTTAGTTTCGAGTGGAAAGCCTTGGGGTGATGGATAGAGGAGCCTGAGGCAGATGATGGTGGATGATTGGCGATGATGGTGGAGGAACCGAAAAAGTGCGGAATTCAGGAGGTAGATCGTTCCAGAGACGCGGCGCAGTGTTGGATATTGCTCGGTTGGAGAACTTGAGATGAGTAGTGACCGGGGGTCTAGAAAGAGTGAGAACGGAGGATGATCGGGTAGAACGGGTTGGCTGGATGGTGAAGAGTTCGCGGAGATATCTGGGCTGGGAGTGTTGTAGGGAGTTGTAGGTTAGTGATAGGACTTTGAAGTGAATTCGCTCTGGGATTTTTAACCAATGGAGTGATTTGAGGATTGGAGTGATGTGATGATGCTTGGGCGTTCTGGTGACGGCTCTGGCTAATGAGTTTTGGATGAGCTGCAGACGCTTTAGTTGGGTGGCTTCAAGGTTGAGAAAGAGGGAATTGCAATAGTCGAGCTTTGAGTGGACAATGGAGGTAGCAATGGTGGAGGCAGTTTTGAAGTCGAGCATGGGTCGGATGCGGCGGAGGTCACGAATGTGCATGAAGCAGGAGCGCGAGAGGTTGGAGATGTGATTAGAGAAATAGAGATGTGGATCAAAAGTAACACCAAGATTGCGGACAGGGGCATCAGAGGTGAAGGTAAGAGATGAAGAGTTAGTAGATAGGTGTATTGAAAGGTCAGGTATTTTCTTGATTTGGTCAGGAAGGCCGAGGATGATGAATTCTGTGTTGGAAGGGTTGAGGCAAAGCAGGTTGGACGACATCCATTGAGAGACTAGGTTAACCACATTGAGTAGTTTTGCAATGGAAGTAGAAAAAGAGCTGGGGGAGAAGGATATGTAGAGTTGGGTGTCGTCTGCGTAGAGATGGTGGTCAACAGAAGAGGATTTTATGAGATGGCTTAATGGTGTAGTGTACAGAATGAATAGCAGTGGGCCCAGGACGGAACCTTGAGGGACACCACAGGAGAGCGGGAGGGGTTGCGAACAATGACTGGATGCTTTAACAGAGAAGGATCTGGAAGACAAGTAGGACTGAAACCAACATAGAGCAGTACCAGAGACGCCAAACCAAGATGAAAATCGATGAAGAAGGAGGCTGTGATCGATGGTGTCAAATGCGGCAGAGATGTCAAGGAGACAGAGGCAGGAGACCTGCTGATGGCTGACGGCAGAGACCAGTTTATTGTACAGAGAGGCGAGTAGAGTTTCTGTGGAGTGGTGTTTAGTGAAGCCAGATTGGTGGGGGTTGAGGAGTGAGTTAGAAGAGAGGTAATCGTTTAGCCTGGAAAGGACAATTCGTTCAGTTAATTTAGATAGAAAGGAAAGGTTGGAGATAGGTCGGTAATTAGATAGGTTTTCCTTGTCAAGATTTGATTTTTTCAGAAGTGGAGTAACAAGAGATTGCTTGAAGACCATTGGGAAGTTGCCAGAAGAGAGTGAAAGATTTATGATTTTAGTGTATACTGGAATGAGGACGGAGGCACAGTCTTTTAGAAGAGAGGTGGGGATAGGATCTAGTTCGCATTGTTTGTTGGGAAGAGAATTTAATAGGAGTGACACTTCTGTTTCAGAGGCAGGAGAGTTACCGTACTCAGTCAACCAAATTTACTAAATACGGTAACCATATTGAAGGTCCAGTTTATTCCGCACGCAAATCCGGATGAGATGATCCTGAAGACCCGTTTGGACAAAACACTCCAAGAGGGAGTAGCACAAGGTTTCCATAAATTATATAAAGACAGAGATAAACATATAATTATGGTGTTTTATTTATGTTGAACGACACTGTGTCATAACAAAATGATCAGCGTCGCACTCCTCCTTTCTCCACGCTTGAGATTGGCACTACCGGATTATGGCTAGTGGCGTCAGAGGAATGTGCTATAAAGGTGTTTAATATCAATCATTACTGTTGCCATTTCTTTTTCCAATGCGTAATTAAGTAAACAAATAGACATTGACCGTCAGGAAAACGTTAACGCTTTCTAGGTGGGCAATCACATAGCATAATATGAGTGTTTTATAAAGGTGTTTAGTATCCATCAAAGCTCGTATTTTGCCTAATTTAAAGGTTAACTTATTTACTCCAAGGTTTAACGTCGTCATCTAACAAAATAAAATAAAATATTGACCTGTGGATCCACAGTTTAACGGCAGCTTATGACAACATAGGCCGTGCCGCCGACAAAGATTAGTTTTTGGCATATTACAGCTCATTATCTAATGACCTCCAATGGTGGCGTATTTATATAGGATCACACAAACGCATCAAAAAGGTGTTTAGCTTCAACCATTACTCATGGCCACTTTTGTTCCGCTAGTAATCAGCCCTCCAACAAAATGTGTGCATCTTCCATCTGCCTTACACCGGTCTTTCCTGGTCTGATCTAGATTGTCCCGTCTCGTGGCAGAAGCTGTCGTCCACTCGTTCGCTAGGTGGCCGAAAGATGCCTGACACTAATAGCGTCGCCAGGTGTCTGCAGAGGTGTTCAGCTGACGAGGAGTGCCACGGTGTTGACGTCGACCTTCGCCAGGAACCAGTCATCAGGTGTTGGGAACACTCCCACTCATACGACTTCGACAAACACAGAACCTACCGCGTTTCCGGTTTCAAGCAGTACGTCAAGGAAGACGGGTGCTAAGGATGGAGAGTAGTCTGGATGAAAGGGGATTTCATTATTACCCCATTTAAAACTACGTGAATTATATTAAACACGTTTAACGTACACGTCAAAAGTCAGTTACCTTTATTATCAATGAAATTACTTGAAATAGGTTCAAAAGACAGGTTGAGTTAACTATTAATAAAATTACGAGACTTAAATAGACTTTAGAAGCCTGGAAACGATTTTGTTCTAACCTTTCTATCGATTTTGTTTTGATTGAGCGTCGGTGAATTAGCCAGGTACATGTAGGTCCTGCAATTTAATCGCTGGGCGCTGTATAAATCTCGATATTATTACTAACGATGTTGTTGTTCTTATATTCTGTATTGTACAAGAATTTTGGCAAATTGCCAGATGGCTCTGCATCATACAGTGACGTAATTTCGTGCAGCTAATTTCAGAGGTGACTTGAATTTTAGACACCGGTTTTTAGAAGTAATATAAAGCTTATCAGTTCTGCAACGGTTTCGATTACTATATTATACGCTGCCACGAATTGTATCTGCGAGATTCGATTAAGATAACAGGTTAACCACTGATTGATTGAGTGATTGATTTATCGATTGATTCACCCAGTTTCTATTCTATCAACTGATTCTCACTGTTCGTCTTCGCTCGTGAGTGTGCATGTGCGTATGTAAATTAGCCATGCGATTGAACGCCTTGAGGCAGATTGCGCATGCGTAGGGTTTGATTGACGTGTGAGTGAGACGGTGACGTGTAAGGTTCCCTTGTTGGGGAAATTCTCGTCCACAGATGTCGCAACGAAATGGTTTATCTCCCGAATGAATTATCTGCAACACATCAACCACGAAAAACCTTCAGTTAAGGTAAGGCAAGTTATGGTCCGATAAAAGATGATAGGGTATTAATAATATTATTTTTGCATTTATTAAGCTCGACTATCTAACGACTAAGCATTGAATCGATGGCGCTGTGCAGTTGTGAGTGAATTGCACTTGCTCAAGGTCCCTACACAGTAACCTTCTCAGGGGAGGAGGACAGAACCCGTACTATCGTACTCCCGTTTTTAAACAGCGCTCGTGAATATGCTGATGCCCTGCTTTTAGCTTTAGAGTTGCGCTTGAAAAATCTTGAGTTTTGTTCTTTTCGGTAGTTCCATCATCTATTATTTTTTGATGATGATGATGATGATGATGATGATGATGATGATGATGATGATGATGATGATGATGATGATGATGATGATGATGATGATGATGATGATGATGATGATGATGATGATGATGATGATGATGATTGTTGTTGTTGATAATGATGATGATGATGATGACGATGATGTTGTTGATGACGATGATGTTGTTGATGATGATGATGACGATGACGATGAGGATGATGATGATATTTGTCGTAATTCTGGCGGCAGTCTGTTTCAGCAAATTATCGATGTGGACGTAGAAAGGAAGTAATGGACCAACTTGTGTACTGTAGAGGTTGAACGAGTGTTGAATATAATTTTATATAGTATTGTGTAGAACCGTTTTAAAGGTGTCTCATGTAAACTGCATTTCAAACATAACTACTATTTTTTCTCTCTAGAAAGTCTGACTTATATTGTTGTTTTATTGCATTATGATAATGGCGCTATAGAATTCTTTAGATTAGATTGAATGGCTTTACATTTGGCTTTTGTCTGTTTAGCCGTGGCTGGGCTGGGAGCGCCTCTGAGTAGGTTCCTTGAAGGGGCGCTATATAAATGCTCGGAATGAATGAATGAATCATGCTAAATTGTTCATTGGCATGAACTTTGTATTGTTTTCTTTCTAGAAAGGTCAGCCAGTTTTATAGTTAATATTACTAGAGGTTGTGATATTTAAAATGTGCTGATTCAGGTGATGTGCTTTATTTTCACATGTACTTCAATGTGAATTTTAAATTCAGTTGCTCACTAGTCTTGTTTAAAATAAAGACTTTATGAAATAATGCACTTGTGATCAATTAAATGACAAGGCATGCATTGAGAGTGAAGCGTTACTTTGTCCACGGGAATCTGCATTATGATAATCTACAATGAATTACATGCAGTATGCAGGCACTTTTGATTTTTCTTGATGTGAAGATTTTCTGGTGTTAGTCCAAACCTTCGTTTGTAACATGTGTAATGTTGTCCAAAACGCGTGATTATGAGCTTATCGGGTTTTTCAATTAATTCATTGTCTGTTTAGTGTAGCCTACTGTATTAGCATGTTACTGAAGGTTTGGAGCAGTAAGAATAAGGGAAATAACCTTGAATAAATGGTAACGGTAATTCTTTGTAAAATAAGTCAAATTAGCCGTTAGCAACCGGGGTGAAATTTAGGTAAATATATCGTTAATAGAAGGGGATTCACCGTAAATACAGAACAAATAAACCGTCAATTGAAGGTGATTCGCCGTTAAAAAACAGGAATTAACCGTTAGTTGAAGGCCATTTACCGTAAGATAACGGTAAATCGCCGTGAAACCTCCGTTACAAAACAGGCATACATCGTTAAAATACGCTGAATTGCCGTATAAAATACGGAGAATCGCCGTAAAAAGACGAAAAATCACCGTTAAATTAAAACGGGTCGGCCGTAAATGAGATAACGGGCGACCGTTAAATAACGGTGAAAGGCATGGCAACCGAGTTGCCAGGCCTTTCACCGTTATTTTACGGGAAATCGGCAGCTGGTCCAGACGGCATCACTCCACAACACCTCAAAGACTTAATTTCTATTGGAGTCGATTGCAACCTCGTCCGCCACCTCAGTGAGCTGGTTAATCTTATGTTGGAAGGGACCTTGCCGGTAGAGGTCAACGAAGTCATATATGGGGCCAATCTGATAGCTTTGAAGAAGAAAGATGGAGGCATCAGGCCAATCGCTGTCGGATACACATTGCGACGCCTAGCTGCTAAATGCGCGAACGCCCACGCTGTTGCCAGACTGTCTACCCTACTCGCCCCTATCCAACTGGGGGTTGGTGTACCAGGAGGCGCCGAAGCAGCTGTACATGCAACCCGCCGCTGGGCCACCTCGATGCCGACAGATAATGTTCTGGTCAAACTAGATTTCGCCAATGCCTTCAACACTCTTCGCAGGGACTCACTTCTGGAAGCGGTTGCAAGAGACATTCCTGAACTTTATCGTTTCGCACATGCTTCATATTCCTGCAAACCGATGCTAAGACATGGACCTAATATTATTCGATCAGAAGAAGGAACCCAGCAGGGCGATCCGTTGGGTCCATTGGAATTCTGCATCACATTACAACCTATTCTGTTAACTCTGAAATCGGAGTTAAGAGTGGCATTCCTAGACGATCTGACACTGGGAGGCAAGGCGGATGTGGTGGCCAACGATGTTCAGCTGATCGCTCAGGAATCAGCTAACCTTGGGCTCCAACTAAACCGCGCGAAATGCGAAGTTATCTTCCAGAATGACGACAATAAAATCGACGATCCCTCATTCTATGGCTTCAAACACACGCCATTAGAAGAGGCGACACTGTTGGGTTCACCTCTGATGCCTGGGCCAGCCGTCGATAAGGTGTTGAGTAAAAAGGCGGATGACCTGGAACGAGCGGTTGGGAGGCTCTCCATGCTTCACTCGCATGACGCTCTAATCCTGTTGCGAAATGGATTGAGCGTGCCAAAGCTCCTCTACACAATGCGCACAGCCTTATGCGTCGACTGCCCTAGTCTTACAAGATTTGACACACTGTTAAGAAATGGATTGTCCAGTATTTTGAATGTGGAGCTATCTGATGAGAAGTGGCTCCAGGCATCCCTTCCGGTGAAGGATGGTGGCCTTGGGATTCGCTGTGCTGCAACGCTGGCACTTTCTGCCTTCTTGGCATCTGCTGCGAGCACTAGCGAACTCCAGGCAAACATGCTACCACCGGAATCAGCTGATACCTCAGACGATCTCGTAGATACAGCTCTGAAAGCATGGACACTACTCACTGGTTCAGAACCACCAACAGGATCAGCAGCTCATCGCCAAAGAGAATGGGACAGCCGCTGGATAAGTAAAGCATGGACAACTCTGCACGAATCGGCGAACAACACACTAGACCGGGCTCGTCTCTTGGCCTCTCAGGCACCACACGCGGGAGATTGGTTGCTAGCGCCTCCGGTTACTGCATTGGGACTCCGTTTAACTGACGAAGTAATACGGATCGCGGTTGGAATGCGACTCGGGACGACACTGTGCGAACCTCATGTGTGTCACTGTGGTGAGAGAGTCGACGCCAGAGGACTTCACGGTCTGGCCTGCAGAAAAAACGCTGGCAGACATCAACGGCATAACATCCTCAACGATATCATATGGCGATCTTTCGGAAGAGCAAACATCCCTTCTCAGAAAGAACCGTTGGGCCTCACCAGAGAAGATGGTAAACGACCGGACGGCGTGACACTCATCCCGTGGTCATGCGGAAGATGCCTCACTTGGGATGTGACAGTTTCGGATACATTCGCAAAGTCACATCTGGCAACAACATCAACCGAAGCGGGTGAGGCCGCAAACCGGGCAGCCGCCGCCAAGAGATTGAAATACGCCACAATCACCCGAACACATGCTTTTGTGGCGGTAGCACTTGAGTCCAGCGGTGCTTGGAGCTCAGAAGGATTGAATTTTGTGTTGGAGCTTGGACGAAGGTTGACGGATGCAACCCATGACACCCTCGAAACAAACTACCTATTCCAAAGACTCTCGGTAGCTGTCCAACGCGGGAACGCCATCTGTTTTTCCTCGACCTTACCATGCTAAATTACTCACTTTGCTATAATAATAATAATAATAATAATAATAATAACAATAATAATAATAATAAAAATAATAATAATAATAATAATAATAATAATAATAATAATAATAATAATAATAATAATAATAATAATAATAATAATAATAATAATAATAATAATAATAATAATAATAATAATAATAATAATAATAACAATAATTATAACAATAATTATAACAATAATTATAATAATAATTATAATTATTATAATAATTATTATAATAATAAGCATAACACCAAAAAATATCATAATAAAGATGATGTAGATGTTAAACCGACTCAGATGTACATAAAATGAATTTAAATAATCCTCGATTTTATCGTTCTCGTTAAACACCCACATAACGTTCTTAAAATAGACGATATATTCTTAATACCCTTACCTCCAGGAATTATATTATGCTCTTTTAACTTCGAAACTTCTTGCAATCGGACATCTCTAGTTTAGAAGATAACAGTTCTAAACCGACGCAGCGCTCGTGAATAAACCGGTTCCCTGCGCTTAGCTTCTGTTCAGCGCTTAAGAGTTTTGAGACTTTGTATCGGTAAAAAAAACTAATCAACACAAGCTGTCGAGATCAATAAAAATCCCCACGCAATCCCTGTTTCAGTTTCGATTGATGTTTTAGAAAGATAGACATTTTCTGACAATGCAATGTCGTAGAGGCCTTTAAAGGTTTAGTCAACACGCGATCACTGCATTCGTCACGTGACATTAAATGATCGTTTCAGAGTCGCAGTCATAGTCCGTTTATGGATAGACGGGAAGGGTGAAAGTCCTGATGAAATTGAACACGAACGTGTGTGTCCACAGTTTAACGGCAGCTTATGACAACATAGGCCGTTTCCGCCGACAAAGATTAGTTTTGGCATATTACAGCTCTATTTTGAACACGAACAACAACCGAAAATTTAATTATAGGCCGAATATCACACTTAAAGGAGGTGTGGAATTATTTTTGGGCTGTTTAATATCATCGTTCGTATATGGCATAAGCCGGGTAACCTTAGAGTGACTGGCGATTCTGCCCATGTTTATATATAGCATCGGAATACAACGTTTTAGAGGTGTCTAAGCAGAACGCTTAAAAAAGTCAGAATGGCCAAGTCTCGCGTCAGCGGGTCACAAGCAACCAGTTAACCCTAGGGCTACCAAGCTTTTTTGTGACATCGGCTACCAGGGGGTGGGGGTGGTTACCACCCCTTCTGGATTTCGTATTTGGTTTCACATATCATAACTTGTAATATAGCAATGGATTCAGCATTCATTTCTGCACAGAATGGTATGTTTAGTTGTACATTATGTGAATCTTCTTCTTCTTGTGGTTCTCTGTCTCTTAGGCAGGTTCAAATGTCCGACGTCGCCACTCCTCTCGTTGTTGGGCCTCTTCTTTCAGTTTCCTGTAACCGTTTGTCATCATCCAATCCAGCATCATCTGTCTTGGTCTTCCTCTTGTCTTCCTCCCCTTCATTTTTCCTTCGATGACCGTTCTTAGTAGAATGTGAATGCACCTCGAAATTACATCACTTTAACAACGGAACCCATTAATTAGCAATATTTTACATTATTGCGTACATTTTGTACTTTTTGGATAAACAAATATAAGATTATGTGTCTTTTGAAACTAATCTATGTATAAAAGATACACACAATCATCCCTACACATGTTTATATAGTATAAATGTACATCCATACATATATATCCATACATATATATATCGGTTTACGTTGTAATGCTGTATTCAGCCATTTTCACACAGATTACGCGTATTATTATTTATTTTGATCACTTCCGGTATGCAAAAGACAAAGATGTAGGTATGCAAATGAAGCCCTACATTCCCTCTAAAGAATGGTATCTTTGTTTCTCTTGCAGGAAGACAAATTAATACGCTACAGACAAAAAAACTAAGGGGGAGTGCTTCCATTAAGCCATTTTTCACGCATATTACGCGTATTATTATTTATTTTGATCACTTCCGGTTTTCATAAGACAAAGATGTAGCTATGCAAATGAAGCCCTGCATTCCCTCTAAAGAATGGTATATTTGTTTCTCTTCTAGGAATATAGCTATAGTAGAAAAACTAAGGGGGGTATCCACCCCCCCTGGTACCTCGGGTATATTAGGTATAACTTTTGAATAGCGTGGGCTACCACCATGGTGTTTACCTCAAAATGTGCGCCAATCAATCTGCTACAGCTACTTAAAATGCAAAAATTATATTCCATATGGAAAAAAAATTATGCATAAAAACGTAGGGTGGGTGGGTGGTAACCACCCCCCCCCTTGGTAGCCCGAGGGTTAATGAGTACTATTATAATTTCACAATATGATATCTGGTCATTCCGTCCCCAATGGGACCCAGCCTAGTCAGGGATATTGTGTAAATTGAATCTATACAATACAATACAACTTTCATTTATAACGCGCCTTAATAAAACAAAGTCTTACTCAAAGGACGCGTTACAAATTTACAATGTACTTACTAATCATAGTACTTAGAGTAGAGATACGTTTTAAGTTTAGATTTAAAAATATTAGTTGAGGATGATCTTCGGATTAGTTCTGGTAGAGAGTTCCATTCAGCTGGACCAGCTACTTCAAACATTCTGTTTCCAAATTGTAGATTTGTTCTTTTGATTACAAAGTCTCTTTTCGAAGCCGATCGCAATCCACGTTATCTGTACGTTATGTCTGTTGTTTTACACAATATGAGATAAAACTCATGTCAATGTAAGTGTTCCTGTTTACTTTTTTCTGCAGCGAGTGTGTGACTTCGACTACGCTCATTTCTTTCAGAGTATTGATCGGGTGAGATCCTCTACCACCTTTACCCATTTGAATGATCGCCACGCTATAGCCAGAATGTTCAAGGCCCAAGGTTATGGTCCAACATAGCCAGGATTCTCGTACGTGTACAGTTATGGATAGTTTGAGAACACAGTAATGTGGCCAAGACGTCCCTATAGTTCTAAGTTAATTTCATCCAGCTCCACGCAGGAGTAATAATGATTAGAACGTTCTCTTTAGACACCTTTAAAGCGTGATCAAGTGAAGCTATATATAATTATGAGACACGAAAAACGCGTTTTTTCCTTACACTGCGCCATTTACTATAGGTAACGGTAAGATCACGAGATGTCGCTAATACTCCGAAATTTCTCGAACCATATCAACTCTGGCGGTTTATAAATTCACGTCAGGAAGAGTCAGGCTGCTTCTTTGTATTATGTACCAGGTCAGATCCGCTGGTTCATTCCACTGAGTAATAATAATGTCTGGTGAAAGCACACTGGACACAGCAATTCTCAAGTCATGATCAACGCAGTAGCATCAATCCTCCTCAAACAAGGCAATTGACTTTTGAAAACAACACAGTTGATGCGTCACATGTAGGACTTATAAGGCGCCCACGACATTGTCCCCATATATCGCATTCAATTGCATTTTATTGTACTATGGGAATATTGCTAACTTAGTCTTACCTCTTTCAAATTTCTTATCCACCATAAGCTGTCTCTCTGTCTTACGGACTGATCTCCTAGATGTTGAGCTGATTACTTCTTGGTTTTTGGTGCGCCATCGGTTGAAGACTTGGACATTATTCATCACCATCATTGTCTACAGGATTATTTTAATATTCATTTATTAAGTCCAACTACCTAATGACGAAGAATCAATCGATGGCGCTGAGCAATTGTTAGCTATGGACATAAGTAAGTAAAGTAAGTATATTCTGTATTACTCCACTTGCAAACGGACAATGTGACATACAGCGTAAAACATTGTTATAATACATCAAAGTAATAATTAGTAATTTACAATGTAAATTAAATGACATGATTAAGTTTCCAACACAGTAACCGTCTCAGCGGAGTCAGATCGAAACCGTGCTATCCACAGCATAAGTGGTAATTTGTGAATCGGAAGTAGTTTCAGTTTAACGACACTGTGTGATAACAGAGACCGTACGATTTATTTTGGCTGTTTACATAGTGACCTGTTTGAACATGTTACCTCCTTGGTTATTACAACGAAATTGTAGACAGAAAAAGTCAGTTAGTCATTAGATAAATTATATTGGCTACTTAAATAGCATTGATCCGTAACGTTTTAAAGGTTTCCAAGTAGAGCGCTCTAACCAGTCGCGTATATAGTACGATATGCATAATTTTTTTTCTAAGAAAAGCATAATATACATAGTTGCTTAAATAAATTATTTTCAGGCCTTTCGGCATCTCTCATAATTGGTTGGCTTTACAAGAGGCGGAGTTTCCGCCGGTAGCTACGCCGCTGATGGGATGATTATGATGGTGATATATATATATATATATATATATATCAATCAATCAATCAATTTTTTATTGTTTCCATAGAATAGTTTACAAGTAGTGATCCAGAATAATCATAATCAACGATCATAAGTATGGAAATTAAAACAGACAGATCACATGATTATCTTATTAACATTTAAGGGAAACAATCGGGTTCCCAGAAGGGACTGAAGTCCCGCTAAGTTAGGGATACCCGTTTACCATGTTAGCAGAGGGATGACAGTTGAGTATAGTCTACTCAAATAGCATTGTCAGAAAAAATGAGAATAACTGGCTTAACTAACAACACTTAACTAGGTCACTTAACTAATTGTGGTATAACAATGAATAACCATATTTAGAAAACGCATTGACTATTGTCAAGGAGGTAGGCTCTGACCTCTTTTTTAAACCGGGCAAGATTCAGAAGAGTGCGCAGTGACTTCTGTAGGTTATTCCAGACAGGAGGACCAGCACATCTTAAGGTAAAATATCTTCAAGTTGTGAAAACACTAACGGAATTACTCTAGCAACAAACAAGGCAAAGGACTACAAGCATCTTTTGTATACATTATTCCGAAGCTATATATAAATAACCCCCATCGATGAAGTAATTATCATTATGATAGAGGCAGATTGGTCGAGGTGAGTTGTCCATCGGATACATTTGTGCAAGTAAGTACGTAAGTAAGTAAGTATATTCTTTATTGAACCAATTGCATATCCGCACTTTGGTGTACATACATTTATACAGAGTATAACATTCTTATAATTATAAACGATCTGCGTGTGAGATTGTCCGCTTTTGAATAAAACGGTCATGTAATTTCGGGCGCAGGGAGTAGGGGAGCGGTTTTTTGGGGGGGTAGCCCATGTTTCCCAAGACCGCAGAGATGTAGAGCAGGGGAAGATTGTCACAGTGACCTGTGTCGTTTTTGTTGTATTTTCTGTGCAAGTATTTCACTGTTATAAATATATATACATACATACATACATATATATATATATATACATTGACCAACATTTAACCTGGAATGATCACATAAGTAACATTTCCACTAAGGTTGCCAAGAACATAGGGATTCTGGCTCGTGTATCCTACCTGTTACCTTCTAGAGTTCTGCATACACTATATTATTCTCTTGTTTACCCTTATTTGACATACTGTAATATCGCCTGGGCCTCCAATTATTCCTCTCGTCTGAATAGGCTATTTATATTACAGAGACGAGTTGTACGTATTATTGCTGGGAAATCATTGATAACTAACACAGCAAGTAGATTTAGTATACTACGAATACTTAATATCCCTCAGATAAATAAATTGCAAATCTGTGAATTTATGTATCGCTTCGCCAACAAATCTCTTCCCCCAATCTTCAGTCGTTACTTCTCTAAGATCTCTGATACACATTCTCATTATACAAGATCTCTCGATAACTTTGATGGAACCTATGCCCGCACTAACACTCGTTATTTTACCTCATTTGTATCGAACTTGTTATTTTGAATTGGCACAGGCTATAGGCATGATAGCTAACGAGGGTTCTTCTCGTTCCTCCCGGCAGTTTGAGGCGTTTATTGGCATCTGACACCTAATGCTTAATAATTGGTCATGTGATGATGACGTTGTTGGTATCCAAACACTCAACAGAAATAAGGGAAGGCAGAGGCGTTAAAAGAGGGTAACTGAAAGGTCGTGGATACAGTCACGCCCGACGTGAGCCTATACCTTGGACTAGGATCACGCCCGCCTCGCAATTGGTCAATGCATGTCACATGATCATCAAATATTCGTTTAATAGAAATTCAGGTTGACAAAACCGCAAACTGAAACAGATAATCATAGAGTTCGGATAGTTCTAGGTCGACAAGCCATGTGGTCAACAGTCAATCCCGCCCAGGTGTTATTCAATATTGTCAATACATGTTCTTGTACAGGAGTCGTGGTATAAAATTTCTATTGTCCTTCGGTGGTAGTTTGTACTCGTGGGCCCGTGTTCGTAGGTTGTAGCTGTGACTTCGAGACTCGGGAAGAAATCTTAGACTCGGGAAGAAATCTTAAGATTGTGTGTACCTGAAACGAACCGACCGATAAACATTCCCGATTGCGGTGGAAGGTTGTTCACCGTGTTTTCTAATGACGACACTAACCCTAACCCTGACCCTAACCGACCCTCAAGATGTCCGCCATTTCGAAATTCCAAGGGAAGACAACAAGTTCACGTGACAGGCTTTAGCCAATAACGCGACGGGCGTGAATGTAGTACTGGGGTTCCGCTAACGCCCGGGGCGTGAACGGATCCACTACGTAACGGAAAAAGAGTAGGATGATGCAACACCTAAGGCCAATTAAAGGAGTATGGAAAGGGCGAGGGAAACCCAGGCTTTTTCTACCCAAGGGCCAGCGGCTCCATGCGCTCAGGTCTCAGTTCTCCCCACCCAAGGGTCCACTACGGATCGTCGGTTGAAGAACAAAAAAAGACTTCCATACCAGCGCAATGAATCGAGCTGCTACCTCACAAGATACTTTATCTAGCATTATACGTATGAACTCAACAAATATACCAGGTCTCTACCGATGGCTCGACACGCATTTGTTGAGCTCATACGTATAATGCTAGAGAAAAGTATTTGTGAGGTAGGAGCTCGATTAGCTCTCTGGCCATATATCGGCCAATCTACCTGACTGTCTATGTGTGCGTGAATTTGGGTGGACCGAATGAGGGTACGAATAAGACGCGCCATGTTCCTATTTAGGTATTTAGAAAAACGCACTAATGGCAATGGTTGATATTAAACACCCTTATAACAGATTCCTCTTACTCTAGATAGGCGTGCACCTCAGAAGCGTTTACGTTAAAGTCTGATGTTTCATATATACCTATTGGCGAAAAGCGAAAAAGAGGCTATAGTAATAGTTAATATTAAAAACCTTTATAACATATTGTCTCCAACAAGCTATTTACGGATATGTAATAATAATAATCTTTTCTTTATTAAGCGCCTGACAAACGCACTGCGCTGTACATTTACATGTTATGCAATTGAAATCTTAACTACTAACAGAACAGACAGCCTGCAATACAACGGCGCTAATAGCAGCCTACAAAGCATATCCGCCCTACGGGGGCTCGAACTCGGTACCTCTCGCTCTCCATGCCAGCGTGTTATCAAATGCGCTATCGGGTCCGGTAACTGTGTCCAGTGTGACGCCCAGGAAACTATTCAGTCAACCCACTTACATTCACGTCAGATACAAGTGGCTGGAGGCTTCCGGAGGAAGTATCTAGACCAACGGGTAACCAATTGGCAACCCTTGTGATATTAGCCAACGGATAAGACAAGGGTAACCCTGGCGGTCCTTAAGCTATCAAAGAAGAATGTCTGCTTTACCTGAACGAGCTGAAACAAAAGAAGACAACGATGCCGTTATTTGAAGTTATTATTTTACAATAACTTAACAGTTTAACATTACCATAAGATTATAATACTTCTCCACCCTACTTTCACGATCTCAATACAATTTGCAAATCGCTTCTTAGCCGTTAACGTCGATATGACATTAGTTTCCCAGACCCGACCCTGTCACTGATTCGCGATAATCGGATCCTCAGTTTAACATAGGCCGTTGCCGCCGACAAAGATTAGTTTTGGCATATTACAGCTCTTACACTTTTTATTCGCGATATTTATTTATTTTCTCCAAGGTTTAACGTCGTCATATGACATCAAAGGCCGTTGACGACAATTTAAAACATATACAGTGCAGTGAAATGAATTCATAGCGTCGAAAAGACACCATTTAAGACTGTCCAAACATAACCTTAAAATGTCATTAGTGTCCATTGTTTAACGACATTAAAAAATACAATTCATAAATATACAGTTTGATACATGCAATTTGGTTTTTATCTATAGATTATGTAATATGCATAGTTCTTGTTAACGTTGGCTTTTGTTGGTATTTGGTTTGTTTAATAAGGTTAATATTTAAATATTTGTGCTTATGCTTCCCCGAAGTCAGAGTTCAATAAATCTTTTTTCCATGTCTTATTTTAAAAATACAAATGGAAAATTTTAACACATTTTAAAAGTATTTTGAGTGAATAAAATATCCATTAAAATGCATAATTAAGCAATTTCAATCTCCGCAACTTGACATGCGTTATAAAATACATTATCAAAGTATTATAAATTAATATGATTTATAATATTTATGTTAACATCAAACTAATTTAAAGTTTCGGCATATTTTTAATTATTCCTTCAATTTATCTTGCTTTTGATTCGGTAATGCGTGTTTAGTGTAATTTTTATCAGGTTTATGTGTATCGTATCGTATCGTATCTAAAAATTTATAGAGCGCCTCTCGTGTAGTAAGAGTTTCATATATCTTTTTTTAAAGCCGATGTTAAAAATTTTAGACACCTTTTAAAAAGATAGTAGAATTTGTATAACAATCCTTACGTAGCGTCAAAATTGAATGGGATCTTCACTCGAAATTTGAAGGCTATATTAAGCCAACTAAATCTAACTACAGCCTGTCTAATATTGGTGCATAATTATTTGCTCTGGATTTTACAATTGCTAATGATGCTGTTATTAAATTAATTTTTTGCGTTTTTATGACACAGTTGAATGCTGTTGTGTTCTGTTCTCAGCCATCCTCGTTTCGAGGGTCGGCCGCATCATGAACAATATTCCTCCAACGTCTCCTATCTTTCATGATGCTGTTTGGAGATGTTGAGATGGTTGGTTCCCCAGTTCCTTTCCATCTCGCAGCAGGGAGACCATGTTCCGGGTTTACCAGATATGCCCTCCATTCGATATGGACTTGCCGTTGTCCTTCTGCTGGTTCCTCCGTCAAGTCCACTGAAGTCTCTCTGCTGCCCGAGACCTGCCGCTCACGTTAGCCAATCTTTTTTTCAGGGTTCCTGCTATTCCTCAACAATTATTTACTGTTGTTTTTAACTGTTGTTGTTACTGTTGTTGTTGTTGTTGTTGTTGTCGACGATAGGTGGCGACACTTGTCTATTTACATCGACCATCAACAACAGCCCGAACTGTCTACCAACAATAACTAACTAGTTCGATACATATTGATTTATTTATATATGTATCTTTATTTGTTTATAAACAACACGCTTTGTTGTCAGCTTGATTTCACTGCTTATATGAAAAACATCTACGATGTCGTAGAAGTAAAAGCATACACCGGAGTTACACTGCTGCTCTGTAGAAATAATTGTGACGTTGGCCGAGAGAAGGGACCTCTTGTCAGGTTCTAGATCAGCCTGAAAATGGGTTTTCGTAATATCGTGATTATTGATATTTGCGTCTAATTACTGCACCTGAAGCTAATAATCGCTGGATAGCGACCTATATTACTACACATGATGTACTAAGGTTAAAAATTGGTATTAACGCATCGGGTAGAGACAGTTTCAATATTTATAGGTGATTTCCAGCCATTTGATATTTTAACTTCATAAATTTTGGTCAAACGTTCTGAAATTTTTACCTGATTTTCTGATAGTATGAACTAATGGAAACTGTTAATAGGTCCATTCCCGACAAGCGGTCCCTTCTTTCGGCAGACATCACAATTTATAATTTTTACACACCTTTTAAAAATTAATTAAAAGCGTTATAAGAAATCATAGCGTCTTTTACGTTAATTATGCTCTGATAGACATAGATAATTAGCGTCGCCCTCCTTCTTTATCCAGGCTTCTGTCTCGAAAATTTTCCTCTTGGTAACGTAACCTATTGTGACAACTCTAATGCTGGCAGTTGCTATTTAACGACACTGTCATAACATAGATAATTAGCGTCGCCCTCCTTCTTTATCCAGGCTTCAGACTAGCACTACCAACAGTCCTAATACAGGTGAAAGGAGAAGGAGGACGATGGTCATCTTTGTTATGACACAACGTCGTTAAACAGCAACTAAACAACCATAATATAGCTTTCATTGCGAAGAGCAATGGTGCGGAGAACGATACTAGCCGCAAGATGTCGAATATCACAACTCTGAAATTTTAAACACCTGTTTTTATGCGTTAATGGCGTTATATTAGATTTATGATTGCTCGAAAATTACATTTATAAAACATGGAATCACTGTTTTTGGCTCTAATAATGGCAACAATTATTATGGTCTGCCTGTACAAAACTATGTATAATATGTATGTATTGTATATATGTATTTATGAATGTATGCATGTATGTACGTATGTATGTATTCATCTATGTATGCATGTATGTATGTATGCATGTATATATGTATGTGTTCGTATGTATTGTATTGTATTGTATTGTATCTATGAATTTGTATAGCGCCTCTCACAGTGCACACCAATCAGAGGCGCTCCCAGTGCGAAAGACCCAGAGAAAAGAAAGAAGTCTTGAGACAACGAAAAGAGGCACTTGGCCCATCAGGTAATAAACAAGAACAATGTATGTTTGCATGTATGTATGTATGTATGCATGTATGTATGTATGCATGTATGTATGTATGTATGTATGTATGTATGTATGTATGTATGTATGTATGTATGTATGTATGTATGTATGTATGTATGTATGTATGTATGTATGTATGTATGTATGTATGTATGTATGTATGTATGTATGTATGTATGTATGTATGTATGTATGTATGTATGTATGTATGTATGTATGTATATATATGTGTGTGTATGTCTGTCTGCCTGTCTGCTTGTCTGTCTGCCTGTTGGTTTGCCTTTCTGTCTGTCTGCCTGTGTGTCTGCCTGTGTATCTGTCTGTGTGTCTGTCTGCCTGTCTGTGTGTCTGTCTGTCTGGCTGCGTGTGTGTCTGTCTATCTGTACATCTTGTAAGGAGTTTGAATTGTGTGTGTACAGAAATTAATTAAATGCTTACTAATATCGTCTTTAAATTTAAGCAGCTTGAGTTGAAAAATTGGTGCTTATAGGGATATCTGCACTGAAGGGTTACAATATTATTATTCTCTAGCGTGTAGGCCCTACTCTTAATCTTCAAACTGTTCGATTGCAACTTTGCGTGTGTTTCTTATTGTGAATATAATTCAAAACAAGTTTGAGCAAATATGCTAAAATTGAATAATTGTGGCTGTCTTTAGATTTTGAATGTCGTAAGTAAAATAAAGTGAATCTGTTGACACTGTCTGCGTTCTGTCTTTCCCACAGTTAACATTAATTCAAACGCAAACACTGATCCTATTAGACACCTTTTAAAAAGAATATCGTGCCTCATATAATCTGTGCAGTTTAGCGTCCACTGTTCATTTGTGAGCTAATTTTGTAATACATAAAACCAATATTGAATAATATTGATACTTTGATTGTCATGTTGAAATTGTTAATTGAATCTGTATGTACTATGACTGATGGATAATGAATATTGAGCATCTCCTGTAAATGTAATATTGATAGTTTGATGGTAATTTAGATAGATCAATATGATATTCTCTAAAATATTGTTAATAAGATTGACGAGAAAACAGTATATAATGATTTATATGAATAAGAGATCGACAACAATCACCTGTCAAATCACAGCATCCTGTCAGAAATGGAATCCAAGCCAAGAAGAGAGAAAGCAAACTGATGATAGACAGTATAAGAAAATGAACTTAATCCGTCAGAAACTTTAAATACGTCAACATCCTATCAGAAACGGAATCAAAGACGAGAAAAGAGAAAGAAAACTTATGAGAACATTACAATAAAATGAACTGAAATACATCAAAAACTTAAAGACGTCAACAGCCTTTGTAGCTAGAGGATGTCGTTAAATATTGGAATAATAAAAGTCCACTATTCGTTCCAATCTGTTAGCTAATGGTGTTTTGCTGAAAATATAAACTGGTGATTTAAACAAATAAAGCGATTTAATTTTTTTAATGCCAATTGTTACTGAATGTGCGCGCGGTCCATTGTGTCAATTAGGGTTCGCTTACTTGGACGTTTACGTGTAGCTGTGGCTTGTGTAATGGAAGTTAGAAGGGCGTTGACCCCCCACCCCGATCGAAAGTATTGTTCCCCGCGCACTTTTGACCCATAAGGTGTTTCTTTTCTTTTGCATACTTTTGACCCGGAAGACTATAATCTGTGTTGTGCCTCCACGGGTTAGTTTGTTAACTGATAATTTGGACACCTCTTTTTGGTATTACCATCTCGATATATAAATCGTCTCGCACAATCGGTTTCATTCCTGAGCCATGAGCGTTCGTTAGCGACTTAAACAGATTTAGGTATCGTTAAACCGTAACCGCAATCGCGAACTCCAAATTTCTCAAGCGCAACTCTAAAGCTAAAAGCGGGGCACCAGCTTGTTCAGGAGCGCTGTTCAAATACGGAATACGAGAGAACGGGCTTGATCCTCCTCCTCCCCGAGAGGGTTACTGTGTAGGGACCCTGAGCGTGTCATTCACTCATAATTGTTCATTGCCATCAACTGATGCCTATTTGTTAGATGGTAGTGCCTAATAAATGCAGGAATAATAATATTAGCACACTACTTATTTGTATTAATAAATTAATAAATTTATTACTACATTTCTGTTTGTATATATTATGTATTTATTTAAAATATTCTAATGGGCTTGGAGAGGGTAGTGAATCAGTGCTAGGGGAGTGTGAATCTAGAAGAGACTGTAACGTCGCAGAAGAGATCCATACTGATCCCGACTTTAAAAAACGATGACCTGGATCAGGCGGACCCGACTAACTACAGACCAATAGCCAATGTTTCTTTTCTATCAAAGATCATCGAAAAGATAGTGGCGTGTCAACTAATTGGCCACTTGGAGAAGAACAACCTCCTTCCATCATGCCAGTCAGAATTCCGGAGGTTTCATTCAACGGAAACACTGCTGCTTCGCCTCTTATCTGACATCTACGGGGCTATCGATCGTTCAGAGCTCACCTTGTTGGCACTTTTTGATGTCAGCGCCGCTTTCGATACTGTTGACCACGACATCTTACTTAAGCGTTTGCATGCTACATTTGGGCTGTGTGGGGGTTCCTGGATTGGCTTAGCTCCTTCTTGAGAGGGCGTACGCTTAGTGTGGTCTATGGTCCTACAAGGTCTGGATGGGTCCCTGCCCCTTATGGTCTCCCCCAGGGCTCTGTCCTTGGTCCGCTCTTGTATATCATCTATACCTATGGGCTTTCCACACTTCTGGCAGAGAGTCGGGCCCAGGGCCAGCTTTATGCAGATGATATACAGTCATATATTCACTGCCGACCTGCCGATGCTGCTTTGGCTGTCGGGGAAATGGGTCGTGTCCTGGTCAGATTAGAAACATGGATGTCATCTAATCGCTTACGTCTGAATGCTGCTAAGACTAAATTCATGTGGCTGGGAACTAGGCAGCAGCTAGCCAAGCTTAACTTGGAAGACCTGGCTTTGAAATTTCCTGCCTACAACTGTTCAGCTACAGCCCGTTACCTCGGTATCCTGTTGGATCAGGAGCTTACCTTTGCGCCACATCTGCATCGCCTTAGTCGTGATTGCTATTACCAGCTGCGTCAGCTCCGTACTGTTGCACGTTCGCTTACAGTGAGCGCTGCAACCACTCTTGTTCATGCCTTCATTACGGTGCGTCTTGATCACTGCTTAACTCTCTATTCTGGTCAGCCGTCTAGCCGGTTGTCTTGCCTTGATCGTGTACTGCGAGCTGCAGCGCGACTCATCGGCCAAATACCAAAATTTGATCATGTCACCAGGTATATGTTGGAAGTTCTGCATTGGCTTCCTGTCCGACAGCGCGTCGAATATAGAGTTGTCTCTCTGGTTTGGCGATGCCATCTTGGCCTTGCACCAGCCTACCTAATAGACCTCTGTAAGCCGGTGTCGGGGGTCCAGGGTAGTCGCTCCCTCCGCTCTGCTGAGAGGGGGTAGTGGCGGTCCCGTTTGCCCGCACAGCAACCATGCAGAACCGAGCATTCTCTGTGGTAGGCCCTAGGGTTTGGAATAGCCTCCCTCGGGAGCTACGCTTGTTCCCTAGAACATGTACTGATACTTTTTATGGCCACTTGAAAACTTACCTTTTTGGCCGGACTGGAGTTGGGAGCGCTTCTGAGTAGTTACCTTGAAGGGGCGCTATATAAATTTTTGAATGAATGAAATGAATGAATTTGCATCGAATCATTTTGTCGCAATATGTGTATTATAAACAGCGCCAAATGCACTGCTTTTAAATGTCGTTAAACAATGAATATAATGACACTATAAGCATCTGTTGTGACACCCTTAAATGGTGTCTTTCGGAAGCTATAAGTTTCTCATTTTCTTCAAATTGACAAATAACTCCGCCACTGCTCGAACGAACTCTAGCAGTGCCAGTCCCAAGTCTGGAAGAAAGAGGAGGGCGTCGCTAATGATCTTTGCTATCACACAGTGTCGTTAAACTGAAACTACTAATTGACAAAATTAATATGACAGGCAAGGCGATATATTTTCTCTACGATATGTTCCGAACCATATAAATTGTGTCTTGGTCGGGTTGAATCAGCAAAGCCTTCTTTTGCGAATTCATTTTCTAAGCCTCGGTATATGAGGGCGGGTGGCCAGTCCTCTCCTTTATCGTCTCGTCTTTCCACCGACAGTGTAAGGCCAGTGTACTCATTGTAGCTGAGTTGGCAAGGGGGAGCAGGTAGAGCAAAACTCTCACAAAACCAATTTCTGCTCTGGCAGGAACTTGAACCTCCGACATAGACTACCGAGCGCCACCTAGAAGTCAATAAATGAATTCAAATAGTTAAACGACATCTTATGGGAACAAAGGCCGGATGTCGGCAGAAATTATTTGTTAGTAGTTATCACTGTTTTTATTGCATAAATTGGTTAAGAGGTCAAGCATATCCCTGAACGATATTGTTTAGCTGCTGAAGAGCGTTTTTATATAGCATCATCTGAATGTATTTTAAAGGTGTCTAGCATCAACCAATTATTTTGATCAGTTCTCATCGTGATTATGGCATAATACAACCTTGACGAAATGCATATCTTACCTTGTCCCATCGGTTAATGCCGTGTGCATTATACATAGACAGTTAATGCCTTGTTTATTAAACACAATGGCATACGCAACATAATTCAATAATTATAATATCTTGAACTGTACCCGACCTAGTGCAGTTTTTCTAGTCGAGGCATACGATACAACGAAAGTGTTACATCGGCGAAATCTGCGATCAGTAACGCTTCCCTGAGCATAGCAAGCGATTGCTCGTGCTACACCTACTGCAAGATGAGGCGTTTCACACACGTGTGAAGATGGTTGTTGATGGTTCCAGGTGAAGCTATTGGGAGCCGATGGGGGAGGAAGATGGCGGTGTAGGAGATGGGCGATGCCAGGAGGGTAAACAGAAATTAATTGATATTTTTATTTTAAACTAGCAGTTTTTACCCGGCGTTCGCCCGGGTTTTCCTCAGCGCCCGTGTATTTGAATTTAATAATAATAATAATATCTTTTCTTTAATTTAGCGCCTGACAAACGCACTGCGCTGTACATTTACATGTTATGCAATTGAAACAATCTTAACGACGTTTTTACCGGGAGCGCGTTCGCCCGGGTTTTCCTCAGCGCCCGTGTATTTGAATTGAACGACATCTTCGTCAGCGCCCGTGAATTTGAATGTAACGATGTGCAAATTTTTCGTGTGTCCCTCTGGCGAATTTACGCGCTGGCTTGAAATTGTTTAAATCAACTCTATCCAATATATACTCCTGCATAGCTAGAATTCAATTGCATTGAAACTATGATCAGTTGATCACATCGAAACTTAAAATGTCCAATATCGGAATTTAAAGTAAATTTTGAGTTGATATAAAGTTGGGTTGAGATCTATAGAAATTCAAATGAAAACGTTCGTTTTTCGTATCTCTAAAGTGTTGCATTGAAATTCTGCCGTGGGCGTTACCACTTCTGATTTGAAATCAACGGTCATCGCGTGATTGGTTGCGAATCAGAGCGTTGACCTAAATCCTCTGCGTGACGTAACATTGCATATTAATTTTAGCATGCGTGACGTGGACAAATGGCCATACTACGGCTGCTATTATAAGATAGTCTCGTCGAAAAAGTTGTAAATTTAAAATGTCCATATATCGGCGTTTAAATAAAATTGCGAGCTGAAAATAGTCGTGTTGATCAAGACGTGGCGAAATAATGTTTTGAAAAATTTTGTAAATCGCTAAAGCGTTCCGTTTCGGAGCCTTTAGACAACGGACAAACAAATATACAAACAAACAAACAAACAAACGGAAGGAAAACGTAAACAGACTACGGCTTATAATATAGATTTATTGAAGATACCTTGCGTCATGAAAAGCCGCCGGCGACGATTGGAAATTTCAACTGTCGGTATTAGATCCATTCTTTAACGACATACAATAATATTATTCTGAACAGTTTTACTTAATTCAGCCCATGTTGACCCGTTAGGTTGGTTGCTTTTATGGCTGCGAGGGCTGTTAACGTCACCCTCCTCCGTTTCCAGGTTTGAGACCGGCACTGTTGGCACTACGGGTAGTGGCGGAGTTTGAAGCAGTTCTCTCTGGCAGAGATGTTGAAGGCTGAATAATGTAAAGAAAACGATCGAAAAGGGTTTTCACGACGACAGAAATTACTTTTGAACAGTGTTCATCTTCTGTTGGTTGGTTAATTGCTGGCTAACGGCACTGTACATAACAAAGATGAGCATAGCGTCGCCCTCCTTCTTCATCCAGGCTTGGGACTGGCACGACCAAAGGTAGGGTGGCGGCGGTATTATTATGGCATAATACATATTATGTGTAAACTGTATTAGTCTTCGACGGTGACATTTTCTACGACGAATTTTTTTTTAATAGGACAATAGATTTACTTATAAGTAAATATGTTATTTTAAAAAGGTGTTTAATGAAAGACAATTTGCAAGATTTTCTCAGAGAGCTAATACCGGTTTTATAAGGCGTGTATGACTTTTTAATGAGAAATTGACCAATAATAATTATTATGACCGTCAGGGTACACATTTTCACCATGACATTTACAGTATTAAAACAGATTAAGAAATTGCCAAACGGTGGCAACATAGTAGTATGTAATATTCTTAGATGGACGTTAACTCCGCCACCGATCGTTTTCTGTCAGTGCCAGTCCCAAGCCTGGATCATCATCATATTCGTTTAATTTCAAAATAATCCAGTTGACAAAACGCAACAGGTTACAAGTAACACAATTAGTTAATAGAGTCAGGCTAAAGATAATAATTCAAAACAGATACAAGTAATTATAATACAATTAATATGTATCTTTAAACAAGATTCTTGGTATGTAATTACATTTATCATTGATTCTTCTTTAAGTTCTCTGCCCTTCGGCAGGTTCCAACTTCCAATGACGCCACTCTTCTCTGTGCTGTGCTTTTTCCTTTAGTTCGCTGTATCCGTCGGTCATCCATCCCAGCATCATCTGCCTCGGTCTTCCCCTCCCTCTTTTCCCTACCATTCTCCCTTCTATGATTTCTTTCAGGAGGGAGTCTCCTCTTAATACGTGCCCCACCCAGTTCTTCTGTCTTTCTCTTATTGTTGTTATTAGCGATCGCTTTTCATCAACCATTTGTAGGACCTCCTCATTCGATATATGCTCCGTCCAGCTCACCTTCTCCATCCTTCTCCAAATCCACATTTCAAAAGCCTCTAATTTCTTCATATCCTCTTTCCTGATGGTCCAGGTCTCTGACCCATACAGCGCCACACTCCATACCAGTGTTTTGACCAGTCTTTTCTTTAGGCTTTTGTTTAATCCTCCTCTCAACAATTCTCCTCTTTTCATAAATGCATCTTTTCCCAGGGCTATTCTTCGTTTCACATCGTTGTGGCTCCTTGCATCTGTTGTTATCATGCTTCCCAAGTAACAAAAGCTCTTAACCTGCTCCACCTCCTCACCGTTGATTTTTATTTTCTCTGTTACATCTCCCTCCTCTCGGCTTATCTTCATACTCTTTGTCTTTCCAATGTTTATTTTCATGTTGTATGTCTTTGAGGTCAGATTTAGTTTGTCCATCATCTTCTGTAGACCTGCCTGTGTCGTCGCCAACATTGCTTGATCGTCAGCAAATCTTAAGGCTTTTATAAGTCTTCCTCCTACTTTTACTCCTTCGTCTGTCTCCTCCATTGCCTCCTGTATTAGTTCCTCTATGTATATGTTAAAGAGGAGTGGTGATAGAGGACATCCTTGTCTTACTCCCCTTCCAATTTCTCCTTCCTCTGAACATTCTCCGTCTATTCTGATCTTTACTTTCTGGTTCATGTAGAGGTTTCCTATAAGCCTTCTGTCTTTCCAGTCGATTCCTCTTCGTCTCAATGCAGTCATCAGTTTTCTCCAATCTACCCTGTCAAACGCTTTTTCATAGTCCACAAAACAGATGTAAACCTCTTGTCCATACTCTAAACTTCTTTCTGCCAGAACCCTCAATGATCCGATAGCGTCTCTTGTACCCCGACCCCTTCTGAACCCAAATTGATCTTCTCCTAATCCTTTGTCAGCATCTACCTTTGCCTGTATTCTTTTTGTTATTATTTTCAGCATAATCTTGGCTGCGTTGATTGGGAGATTAAAATTATGAATTCTGGGTCGTAAGTTATATTTGATTTGCTGTGTAGGCGGGAAAATT
This sequence comes from Aporrectodea caliginosa, assembly GCA_020284085.1. Lineage (NCBI taxonomy): Eukaryota > Metazoa > Annelida > Clitellata > Crassiclitellata > Lumbricidae > Aporrectodea > Aporrectodea caliginosa. Next base: position 426,030 of record JACEVL010000231.1, on the reverse strand, counting down.
CCTCGGAGAACATGACATGATTCCCCACAAATAGCCCGAAATAAGCCAGAATCAGCAGCTTGGGACATATCTACAACGCTAGGGGTAGTAGATAAGAGGAAGCCTCTACGTTTCATCCTATTTAGCATACTCTGTAATTTATTCCTATCAGTCTCACTGGCATACCCCCACCAGGCAGGGGAGGCATACATTAGGTGTGCAACAGTGGTTGCCATAGCAACATCATGCAATGCGTAAGTAGACATGCCATGATCTCTCAAAACACGGAGGGCGTATAGAGAAGTGGAACTTGAGGCAAGGACTTTTTCAGTATGCTTTGTCATGCGCATGTCAGAACTTAGGGTAATCCCTAGCACTCTAATTGTGTCAACCCTTTCAGCACCTTGGATGACAATAGGTATAGATGATGCTTTGAAACCCCTTTTTGAGAAAATTATTTCACGAGTCTTAGATGGATTTAACTTCAAATTATTAGTTTTTGCCCAGGATGCCACATGGTCATATTCTTCGGCAGCTGTTCCAATATTAGATGATCCTACTAATAAATAGGTATCATCAGCATATTTAACAAGAATATTAAATCTGTTTTTGGGATGAAGGTCAGCCGACCCAACTACGTACATGTAGGATCCAGGTCCAACCCCAATGAAGGAGGAGGAGTCTTCTGCAGTTTAATGCATCATTGCTTCCGTTCGAGTCGACCTCAGAGAAGTAAATTTATGACAAATAAACGCGCTATTAGTTTAACACACATTTACATTCATACATGTGTCTATCCGTAACGAATGCCTATACGCACAAGCAGGTTTTTTAGACACCCCTTTTTAGTTTTAAGTATGACAATTACAAATTTAGGTCAGAAACCCGATTGGTCTTCGATCTGAACCGTCCATTAGAGCGATATGCTAAAACATATGCACGCGTCAAACCGTAGCATGCGTAAAGGTTTACTGAAAACTTAGACACCTCTTGTAGGTGCTATCATCTAGTTATATAAAAAGACTGGCTCCTGCGTCTGCACATTACCAACATAACAAAACACCGAAGACGTCAAAGGACTTAATTGCCACATGATGTTAAACTACTACTACTATCATGCACCTCACTGACCAGTTTTTACACAAAGGCCACGTAGTTAAAAACTTATCATTAGTCATCTTCAACGAATTTTACTGTCCGTTAAACCGTAATTGTAAACTCCAGATATCTCAAGTGCAACTCTAAAACTAAAAGCAGGGCACCAGCTTATTCACGAGTGCTGCTTAATAAGGGGAGTACGGGTTCAATTATCTTCCTATGATATGGTTACTGTGTAGGGACCTAACTCACAGTAGTACATCGCTATCAATAAAAGCTTAGTCGTTAGATTGTGGCGCTTAATAAATGCATAAATAATAATATTAATTGTATTGTATTGTATTGTATTTGAACACTTGTTATAGCGCCCCTACCAGATTTCCCATTCAGAGGCGCTCCCGACTACTGCGCGAACGCTGAATCGGAGTTTCACGCCGAAGCGCATGAGCAATTGCGAGTGAAGGACTTGCCCAGGGTCCCTACGCGGCGACTTTGAGGTGGATTCGAACCCGCAACCCTCCAGCTGCAAGGCACCGAACATACCCCCAAACCACCGCGCCCCAGTTGTATTTCGCCGGCGTGACGAGCAGGCTACCAACCCACTCGGCCACTCAGGATCCTTAATACCCTATCATCACTTATCTGACCATAACGTACCTTACCTTAACTCAAGGTTTTTCGTGGTTGATCTGATACAGAGAATTGATAGTGGAGAGAAAGCATTTCGTTGCGACATCTGTGTACGAGAATTTCGCCAACAAGGGAACCTCACACGTCACCGTCTCACTGACATGTCAATCAAACCCTACGCATGCGCAGTCTCCCTTAAGGGGTTCAATCGTCTGGCTAATTTACTAAACTGGCTAATTTACGAGCGAAGACGAACAGTGAGAATCAGTTGAGAGAATAGAAACTGGATGAATCAATCGATAAATCGATCATTCAATCAATCAGTGGTCAACCTGTTATAATACAGAGATTCTTAATCGAATCTCGCAGACACAAATCGTGACAACGAGTAATCGAAACCGTTGCAGAACGAATAAGCTTAATGTTACTTCTAAAAACCGGTGTCTAAAATTCAAATTAGCTGCACGAAATTACGTCACTGTATGATGCAGAGCCAGATGGTAATTTGTCAACATTCTTGTACAATACAGAATACAAGATCAACAACATCGTTAGTAATAATATCGAGATTTATACAGCGCCCATCGATTAAATTGCAGGACCTACATGTATCTAACTAATTCACCGACGCTCAGGTAAAACAAAATCGAGAGAAAGGTAAGAACAAAATCGTTTCCAGGCTTCTAAAGTCTATTGAAGTCTAGTAATTTTATTAATAGTTAACTCAACTGGTCCATTGAACCTATTTCAAGTCGAGTAATTTCATTGATAATAAAGGTAACTGACTTTTGACATCTACGTTAAACCTGTTAAAATAGTTAACGCAGCCTAACTGGGGTAATAGTGAAATCCCCTTTTCTCTCAGAATCGCTCTCCATCCTTAGCACCCCTCTTCCTTGACGTACTGGTTGAAACCGGAAACGCGGTAGGTTCGGTGTTTGTCGAAGTCGTATGAGTGGGAGTGTTCCCAACACCTGATGACTGGTTCCTGGCGAAGGTCGACGTCAACACCGAGGCACTCCTCGTCAGCTGAACACCTCTGCAGACACTTGGCGACGCTATTAGTGTCTGGCATCTTTCGACCACCTAGCGAACGAGTCGACGACAGCTTCTGCCACGAAACGGGACAATCTGGATCAGAACAGGAAATATTGAAACATGGCAGAGGGAAGATGCACACATTATGTTGGAGGGCTGATTACTAGCGGAACAAAAGTGGCCATGAGTAATGGTTGAAGCTAAACACCTTTTTGATGCGTTTGTGTCATCCTATATAAATACGCCACCATTGGAGGTCAATATTTTATTTTATTTTGTTTAGATGACGACGTTAAACCTTGGAGTAAATAAGTTAACAATTAAAATAGGAAAAATACGAGCTTTGATGGATACTAAACACCTTTATAAAACACTCATTTTATGCTGTGTGATTGCCCACCTAGAAAGCGTTAACGTTTTTCTGAGGGTTTATGCCTATTTGTTTACTTAATTACGCAGTGGAAAAAGAGATGGCAACAGTAATGATTGATATTAAACACCTTTATAGCACATTCCTCTGACGCCACTAGCCATAATCCGGCAGTGCCAATCTCAAGCGTCGAGAAAGGAGGAGGGCGACGCTGATCATTTTGTTATGACACAGTGTCGTTCAACATAAATAAAACACCATTATAATATAATGGTGTTTTATTTATATTAAGAGATAAACATATATTATATGTTTATCTCTTAATATAAAAATTTACGGACACCGTGTGCTACTTCCTCTTGTAGTGTTCTGTCCAAACGGGCCTTCAGGACCAACTCATCCTTCAATATGGTTCCGTATTCAGTCAATTGGGTTGACTGAATACGGTAACTATATCGAAGGTCCAGTTGATTCTCAATACATTAAAATTTTATACCAAGCATCTAGACAAAAGAGTAACCAACTGGAGGCCCTTTTGCCATTAAACAACGTACGAGACTCCTTTAACACTGGCGGTCCTTGTGCCGTCAAAGAAGAAATGTCTACTTTACCTGAGCGAGCCTAAAACAAAAGAAAACAAGGTCGTCATTAATTCAAGTTTATATTTACAATATACTTAACAGTGTTATATTACCATACGACGATGATTATACTTCTCCGCCTTTCCGTCACCTCATCATTAAAATTTGCAATACTCGTATTACCTGTTGAAGTTGATATGAAATTATCTTTCTGCATTTGGCTTGGAGCCCGCCTCCGAGTCACAAATAAGCGCGCGTGCTAAATATATAGCATGGATTATAACTGTTTTAAAGGTGTCTAATGACAACGACTAATTAAACATTCCGACGCGAAGTTAGACTTAGCCTACTCCATCGTCATCGGAAACCATAAATATTTAAAGAGCCACTTAAAAGCTAAACGCAGGGCACCAACTTTTACACGAGCGCTGCGTCTAGTCAGAGGGGTTCTTCAGATAAACTGAATGGATATACGGTTGCCACGGAGACCAGATGTGGCACAGCGACATCTTTTGGCCATTTGGATCCAAAGTTACAATCAAACACCCTAAAGCAGATTTTAACTTCGAATAATTATATACATCGGATTCATATCACGGAAATAAACAAAATACGGCAAGCTTAAGCCAGGGTTAAGTCAGGGTGCAAGGGTGGTCGTTTCCGGAAATACGTGATATACGACACCTTTAAAACGGTTTTACGCAGTTCTATATAAGGATAACTCCGCCACTGTTTGCTTTCTGACAGTGCCAGTCCCAAGCCTGGATAAAGGAGGAGGGCGACGCTAATGGTCCTTGTTACCACACAGCCAGTCGTTAAACAGAAAAAAAACCTATATAAGGATCCCCGTTCAACCTCATGTACACTGAACGAGCATGTCTGCCTTGACTTTACAGAGTTGCTTGCTATCGACGTCAACGGCTTCTATCGCCATTATTTGCTAGAACAAACTACCGCCAGATTAACGACAAACATTTCATCATAATCATCATAACCATAATCATGATGATGTTGCTGTTGTTGTTGCTGTTGTTGTTGTTGTTGTTGTTGATGATGATGATGATGATGATGATGATGATGATGATGATGATGATGATGATCATGATGATGATGATGATGATAATGATGATGATGATGATGATGATGATGATGATAACCATCACATTGACAACATAAATAATAATAAAAGATAATAGATTACTAATCTGGAAACACAGAAGAAACAAAAGACCTCAATTATATGTTGTCTGATGTCGTCGCGGTCTTTTCTTCTCGCCAGGAGTCGCTTCATTTCCGTTTCTCCGCCGGAAGTCGATGATCCGACATTCAGCGCCGTTGTCATGACGACGAACAGCAACGACCAACGTCCGACTACGTCCATTCCAAGCGAATTCATGCAGCGCCCGACGAAGAAACGGAATTTCTATAGCCCCAGATGAAATTCGTCGCCTTGGTTTTGAACGGCAGAGCGATTAATTAATTCTCACAGTAACGATAACTAAACGAGAAACGGACGAAAACTGAATGCAGCCAACAACGGAACTTAGCTGAAGGTCGTCTTAGTCGAGCAATTCACACCAAGTACGGTAAGAATGGATTCAATTTGTTTACGGATGTATATAATTATGTATGTGTGTATGTGTGTACGTAAGTATGCATGTATGTTAAGTGAACATATGTCTTTTCTGGATTCTTTCAAGTGGGGCTTATATTATTCAGGTGAGGCTCCATTATGATAAATATAACAACTCTACGTTGAACGTTCTTTGAAACTGCTCATATAAATCGACAAAAGGCTCTATACGTATATTCCATTGAAATACAGTTTTATCTGCAAACAAACGCGATGTGTTAACCTACCCGATGAGATTGTCTTGTTGAAGACATAGTTGGAAACGCCAGCACATCACAGGTTGTTGCAAATCGCTCAATTTGCACGAACAATTTGGACAATTACTGAACTGTATGGTCTGAGAACTTTGGAATGGGTATACAGGATCTGATATTGGGGCGTATCCAGGATATGAAGCTGAGGAGAACGATAAAATCCTGGGCCTAGGAAGGCATAATCAACTTCCATGCATGTGTGCAACCGTGAGACTGAAACGCCCAGACTGTTTGAAACAGCACAGTCAATTAGGAGCACAGTGCCAGTGCGATTTCAATTAGTATGCCTTCTATGGCGAGTAGTGTACAGTCATTGTATTCATTTATCAGTTCGCTAGAGGCCGCCTACGGTACACAAGTCTTTAAATATCCCTCTACCGTTGTTACAAACTGTTTTTCTCCAGGCCGCTAAATCGTTTAGTAAAAAAACCTAAACGGCGGAGACTGCGTCAATTGCCTGCTTACCAAGGTAGAGGTGATCGTGGGAGTCTATTAGGTTTACTGGGAATAAAACATGTATGGTGGGATGATTGCTCAGCTGTCGTAATTACTGTGCAATGGTGCCAAAAATGTAATCCCTAGATGAGTCTTTTTCTACATTACGAAGTATTCGAAATCATTCTTTATATACGTACCGCCATACTTACTCCGCCACTGATCGTACTCTGTCAGTGCAAGTGGATAAAGGAGGAGGGCGACGCTAATGGTCTTTGTTACCACACAGTGGTCGTTAAACAGTAAACACGCAAGCATCTACCATACTAGCTCCGCCACTGCTCGTACTCTGAAAGTGCCAGCCCCAAGCCTGAATGAAGGAGGAGGGCGACACTAATGACCCTTGTTAGCACACAGTTTTGTTTAACTGAAAAAACTACCATACATTGAGAAGGTTCTTTGAAAATATAGACATTGAGCTATTATATTTCGACACCTCTTTTACAGGTCTACAAACTGCGCCACTGCTCGTAATCTGGCAGTGCAAGTCCCGAGCCCTAAGAAAGGAGGAGGGCGACGCTAACCTTCTTTGTACTGGATACAGTGTCGTTGAGCAGCAATTGACTAACCAACGGTTTTACATCTCATTATATTGTATTTGTATTGTATTTGAACACTTGTTATAGCGCCTCTACCAGATTTCCTATTCAGAGGCGCTCCCGACTACTGCTGTAGTCGGAGTTTCACGCCGAAGCGCATGAGCAATTGAGAGTGAAGAACTTGCCCAGGGTCCCTACGCGACGGCTTTGAGGTGGATTCGAACCCGCAACCCTCCAGCTGCAAGGCACCGAACATACCCCTATACCACCGCGCCCCAGTATATTGTGTTGTGTTGTGTGTTGTATTGTACTCCACGTTTATAATGCGACAGAGCCACCCGCAGTAAAGATCCGAGACAAAGATCCACTTTAAGTTATCCGTTTCCGTCCCTATTTACTACCTGGTAATTGGGGTCCCTCCTCTTAGCGGGATTCTTGTCCCTTCTGGGGCCCCATTGTTGCCTAGAGTTCCAATGATTTGTAAAAATTTTCTTTACTGAGACTATGTTTGTCTATTTATTGTTTGCATAATATTGATTTGCTGTGTTTATGTTTGTATATTGGTTCACAAAGGTTTCAATAAATAAAATGAAAAATGAAAAAAAATGAGAAATTAATCTCTGATAAACCGACCCGCTACTGAAATGTAGTGTTTGACGATTAGCGTCGCCCACCTCCTTTATATAGGCTGGGGACTGGCACCAGCAGATATAAGGGCAGTGGCGTAGGGAAATAAAAAAAATGTATTAAACTCGAAATTCAAAGGTATGGCTAAGGTAGATTCGATGTCAAAGGCTCTGGTAGCCCCAAGATGTCGCTAAATTGTCATTAAGGCTAGGCAGTCAATGTATGCCCTCCGCGTTCTAACAGCACATGGGTTAAAGGGCCAATCTCTGTGTGATGTAACAAATGCTACCACAGTGTCGCGGATGCTCTATGCGGCCCCGGCGTGGTGGGGCTTTGTGGGGGTAGAGGGACGCTCTCGTCTTCAGGCAACTATACGGCGACTGGTCCGGTCTCGTTATCTACCGGAATCCTACCAAAGTTTCGAGCAACTTTGCAGAAAAGCAGACTATGACCTCTTTTCTACCATCATCAGCAACCCTGCACATGTATTACATCAACTACTGCCTCCCGTGAAAACTGTTTCATACTCGCTACGCCCCAGAACCCACAATAGAATAATACCTAAGGCAAACTCTCTATCTCGTAAAACATTTGTAACACGGATGCTTTATACTTAATTTTTTTTATATTTGATGATCTTTGTACGCCAAAATGCGGTTAGCAGTTGGTTTTTCAATAAAGGATATACTTACTTACTTACTTAAATATTGGAATATACTTCATGAAATACATACTCCTTTTATACACCTTTAAAACTGATGAATGTTGGTCAATATATATTTTTGTCAATAGCGTTGTTCTCATAATGATATTCAAAGAAAGGTCGACGTCAACGACAGACAGAAGATGTCGTTAAACACTGGAAACCAAGAAACTGTCCTTACTTTAGCAGTGCCAGTGCCAAGGTCGGAGAAAGGAGGGGGCAACTCAAATCATTCTCCTTATGACACAGTGTCGTTAAACAGAAACTAACCAAGGTCATACTGATACTACGATGATATTTATTAATATTAAATGTCTATGTCTCTCTGTCTGTCTGTCTGTGCCTGTCTTCCTCTGTCACTGTCTCTGTTTGTTTGCTTGTCTGTGTTTCTCTCTTTCTGTGTATGGCTGTCTGTTCATCGTATCTATCAATGTATCTGACTGTCTGTCTGTCTGTTTCTGTCTCTGCCTCTGTCTCTCTCTGTATGTTCTTCTGTCTGTCTCTGTCTACATACCTACCTAGTGCAACGACCTTTTGACCGTGCTGTTTATTATACCAACCCTTTAAATTGCGCCTCTGTTTTTCACTTAAAAAGAGTCTAAATAAATATCTGTGATTAACCAGCACAGACGAAAGATACGCCGAGACTACTGTAAAAGTAGTGTCATAAAATTTATTCTCCACGTACGAATAGATGGCGCTGATCATTTTCGACGCATACGCTAAAAATAGCAACAAGGAGATAGTATTACCAAGAGCCTCGTGTGGCAGCTGCACTGCACGCTGCGCCACCTACCGTTCGCTGCTCCGAGCCATTAGGGTTTTGCTTTGTATCAACAGGAAGCTGATTGAAGTGCAATTAGGAAGCTTCCGGTTGATGTGCACACTAGCGACACCTGTCGAGAAAAATATTAAACGCACCGGGTTCAATAAGAATAGTGGCTTATTTAATTTCAAGCAGCGATGTAGTGAACTTAATATTTTCTTGTCTAGTGTAATCTAAACGAGACGACATGACAGGACATAGCATGACATTACAGATGGCAACGTAATAATCTTACGTTGATGATAACGACGACGATGATGATGATGATTTTGATGATATTAGTTACTGATAAACATTTAGGCCTAATAGTTAACAATTTGCCATTGTTTCGCGACATCTTACGTCTGCCGTTAATTACACCGAATTGACCCCAGAAGACCCACTAGTCGTCGATTAACCGCATTCCGTAAATGACTCTTAAAATAGCATGCGATGCACCTGTTTTAAAGGTGCCCAATAAAATTGACCAAAATATCGCATTACCGATTATAGTTGCAGTGTATCCAGAGTTCGTCGACTCGTATTAATTATACCGAAGCATAGTCTATAATTGTGGCATCAAAGTAATACGTTAAAAAGGTGTTTAATATCAACCAGTACACAATCATGGCGTCCTTTGTTTCTATTGCAAATCATCCAATGAAAAAATCTCGTTGTTAAACGTTAAGCTGTGTGTCCACAGTTTAACGGCAGCTTATGACAACATAGGCCGTTGCCGCCGACAAAGATTAGTTTTTGGCATATTACAGCTCTTCTTACGCATACATTTATATAGGGGCATAGGTATTCGTTAAATAGGTGTGTAGTAACAACTGTAAATACTCTTGGCCTCCTTTGTTTCTTTACAAAATCCGTCTCATCTTTGCAATTTTTACCTTAATACAACGGTGTGGGCTGATTGATTTAGGTTGGTCGCCTTGTATCGAGGTGACTACGGGTTCGATCCTACCCTTCTGTTTAGGGACCATGAGCGAGCCCTTCACTCACAATAATTATTGCTCAGCATCATCAATGGAGGCTTCGTCATTAAATAGTGCCGCATAATGAAATAATGCTTTAATAATTCGTATACGATAATGATGATGATGATGATGATGATGATGATGATGATGATGATGATGATGATGATGATGATGATGATGATGATGATGATGATGATGATGATGATGATGACGATGATGATGATGACGATGATGATGATTAGTTAATAGTTAATAATTTGTTATTGTTTGGCGACATCTTACGCCTTGCATTAATACCGAATTGAATCCAACAAAAGAAAAGTCAAATGATCAATAAACCGCTGCAGCAGTTGACTTTTAAATTGCATGTTATGCACCTTTTTTAAAGGTGTCTAAATATCGATCAAATTATTAAGTTTAGCGATTGTAATTGTAACGTATCAGTGCCATCGTTTGATGTTTCGACAATGGATAGTGGCACTTAATAATCTAATACGCGAAATAATAGTTATGATGATGGTGACGACGACCACGATGATGATGAAGATAGCAATAGCACCAGCAACAGCCAGTCACCGAGGAAGTCCTAGAGACCTAGATAATGTTTCTGTGCAAAAGACACGATGGGTCGAGAATAGATCACGGAGGAGCAAGAGGAAGAGTAGGAGAGGTTAGAGAGGCAGAAGGATGAAGAGGAAGAGGAGGAGGAGGAGGAGGAGGAGGAGGAGGAGGAGGAGGAGGAGGAGGAGGAGGAGGAGGAGGAGGAGGTGAGTTTGGCGAGCTGTAATATGCCCAAAAACTAATCTTTGTCGGCGGCAACGGCCTATGTTGTCATAAGCTGCCGTTAAACTGAGGATCCAATCCACGACCGCGCGTAGAACTCCGCCACTGTTCGGTTTCCGACAGTGCCAGTCCCAAGCCTGGATGAAGGAGGAGGGCGACGCTAATGGTCTTTGTTACCACACAGCTAGTCGTTAAAAAGGAAACACACACACGACCCCGCGTAGAACTCCGCCACTATTTATACCCTGACAGTGCCAGTCCCAAGCCTGGATGCAGGAGGAGGGCGACGCTAATCATCTTTGTTATGACACAATGTCATTAAAAACCAACTAACCAACCAAACATGCTTATGTCTGTCAGGGCTGTTGACTTCCCCTCCTCTTTTTCTGGCTTGAGACTGGCACAATCCAAATATAATGTAGAGGTAAAGTTCATTTAAATGTTGATTTAATTCGACTTTTAGACGCTTGAAAAGTTTGGTTTCTTTTGACACATCAGACCAAAACGAGAAGAATACAAGCATTTGAATCGCGTGTTTTCTCTATTTATAATAGAAATGATCTAGTTAATAAAGGTGTGTACGGTGTTGCTCTGTTTCACGACTGCAGCCTTATGTCGTTGTGTGATAGCCAATAGGTAGCTTTGATTAATCGAAGATATACCATAGCAAAGATCAGTTTCGTCGCCCTCCTCCTATATTCAGGCTTATGACTGACACCACCTGGATACTAAACAATGGTGGAGTTAAACCTCCTGTTATCAATAAGACGTGATTAGCAAGATATATATAAAAATTAATGTTGACATGTCTTAAATGTGTTTAATCATGATAAACTATTATAAACTATTAATTGTTTGGTTTATTTTTCCAGCCGAAAGCGCGTTGTCAGCGATTTGATAGGCCCTACTCATTGACAAAAGAAAGAATTGAAAGTTTGTTGGATTCATAATTTAACGACGTCTTGTTGACGTAGACAGAAATCCTTTCGAACAGTTCTCACCGTTCGATTAAGGTGTTATTAGCCCATATTAACGATGAGAACTGCGAAAAACTTCTACCGATATGATCGGACTTTTTTGCAATTATAAGATGTTCTACGTAAACACCTTTATTAACGGTTTACCTGTCTTATAAATATGCCGTAAGATATTTACCATTGGGTACTGCGGAAAGCTTATGGTCGACAAAAATCTCCTCTGTTAACGATTCTATTCACTAATAAGAAAAGACGAATGTCTACAGTGCTAAACTCCGCCAATACTCGTACACTGTAGTGCCAGCTCGAAGCTTATAATCTTTGTTATCATACAGCGTCATTAAGAGATGTGCAATATTCCTCTGAAAGTACAACTGTATGTTTAATGACGTTCTGTCATAGCAAAGATGAACAGTGTCACTCTCCTCTTATATCCAGGCTTTGGACTGGCACTACCTGAAATAGAAGCGGTTTCTATTTTCACACATGATCGGTAAGTAGATACGCATTGGTCTGGTTAAAAAAGCCAATATTGTTCTGTTAAATAACCACGAATTACAGAATTGTTTCTTACATTATATACATCTGGTCATTTAGAACAAAACGAATAACGGAATTGGGACTTACAATATATAACACAAGAAGCCAACAATTTAAAGGTGTGTAAAATGACGCAATGTTCTCGCTCTTTCTCTTTATCGACGCGTGTTGCTCGATTTAACGCAATATTCTGGCCAAGCGTGTTTTAACAGATATTGTTGAAGACGTAATCGTAATCGTAAACTCTACATTTTTAAGGCGCTACTTAAAGCAAATCGCAGGGCACCATCTTATTCACGAGCGCTCTGTTAAGAGGGATTTCGTTGAGGACGGGAAAGCTTGTAATGATGGTTAATGCAACAAACGATTTATTTTTATTTCCTCAGTTTAACGACATCTCATAGCAAACAGTCTCACTGTATACTCTGCAATTAGCTAACGTAGTTTGTCACTAAATGGCTCAGATTCCAGCAGTTTAACGACATCTTATGGCATCTCATGCATTGTGAGATCTAAATAGCGGCGCTATGTAAATTTTTAGACGTTTCAAATGGAGTATCTATAGTTTTTTTCTACATCAAAACAGAAGTCGCAGTAATGCAGCTTAACATTGTTTATAAATTAGCTTTAGTAATCAGTGTTTAACGAATCGTGTAGCACAATAACTAGTTCATTGTAGCAGTAATTTATGTCAATTAAAGAAATTACTGCTTGGCGGCGCATTAGTTGGGTTAAAGAAGCCTCGGAACTATTCACGGAAACTTAGCACAAAATTGTTAAGGTTATTGAATTATTATTTACATAGCATTGGAATAAAAAGATTTAAAGGTGTGTAAAATGTGCTATTTGTAAATGCAAATTCTGGCCAAAAGTCCTGACTTTAACAAAGATTGTTGAAGATGTTATCGTAATCGTAAATTCTAAATTTCTAAACCGCTAGTATAGAGCTAAGCGCAGACGATCCAGTGCGCTGCGTCTCATCAGAGGGGTTGTCGAGAGAACGATATCCAGTGGAGATCCTAGTCCGGTTGCCAGAGATACCAAAGAGGAGGCAGTGCAGCTGCTAAGGTGGGTTTCTTTGAGGACGAGAAAGCTTCGAAGATTACTTAATGATTTTTTAAAATCAGTTTAAACGACATCTTATGGCAAACAGCCTGCACATTTAACTATGGAGTTCTGCTAACACCGTTGGTCACTGGTTCGATCTGAATGCAGCGCCCTAGCGACATCTGATGGCATCAAACGCCGTTGACGTCTACAGAAACTTCGTTGAACAGTTCTTATTGCTATTTAGTACTCACAGGTTATTTCTCATAGTCTGTTCATTATTTGTAAAATATCAAGGTGTGTGTATATCTATCTAGACGACCTTTCCAGCGTTAAAAAGGTGTCTAAATTTGAAGTTGAGGTTGTGTTGTTGCCCTGCAGACGCAGTCCGAATTTTATAACACAGTGCGGTGCAGCAAAATGCAATACAATACTGTGATTGATAATTTGAAACATTTATAGCGCCCTTATACATCGGTCTCGGCTGTTTTGAGGCGCAATATAAATCGTCTTAATAATAATAATAATAATAATAATAATAATAATAATAATAATAATAATAATAATAATAATAATATTAATAATAATAATAATAATAATAATAATAATAATAATAATAATAATAATAATAATAATAATAATAATAATAATAATAATAATAATAATAATAATAATAATAATAATAATAATAATAATAATAATAATAATAATAATAATAATAATAATAATAATAATAATAATAATAATAATAATAATAATAATAATAACAACAACAACAACAACAGAAACAACAATAACAATGATAATAATAACAATAATAATTTTAAAAAAAATAATAATTATATAAATTGTGATTTATAAAAAATAGTTTCACAAAATATTTACTCGCATGCTTGTAGAGTCGACAATATATCGACCCCACGCTGCGGCGGGAAGGACATGTAACGGTAGACCTTTAACGAGACCGGCAAGCTGCACTCATTAGCCGAGGTTGAGAAAATGAAGTCGCTGTTTCCCAGGTTTCGATATATACAGTCGGCTGAAGCGATTTTTTCCCACTGTAACGGAGATGATGATGATTCCAATTGTTTAACGACATCCTTTGGCTACTATGGCCGTTGACGTCTTTGTGATTATATTGTATTTCCGTTCTGTTTGGCCCATTGGCTCTTTTTATTGCAATTCTCCATATTTTTTGTTTTCTTTCTCTTCTTTTTTTTCTCCGTGTTTTCTCTGTGTCTAATCCAACTTTTTTTTGTGTGTGGCTTATTCAGCTCTTTTTTGGCTATATCAGCTCTTTTTTGACTATCTCAGCTCTTTTTTGGCTATCAAAGCTCTTTTTTGGCTATATAAGCTCTTTTTTGGCTATCACAGCTCTTTTTTGGCTATATAAGCTCTTTTCAAAAATGTTTACAAAGATATTGACATTCTTTCTAAGTTTTCTATAACAACACGTAATGCTATATGCAAACAGCATTTTAGCACAGATGTGTAATATATACATGTATTATATACACATTTTATTGCAACATACATCTAATTACAATAAAGTATCATTAACAGTTATTTACATAATAGGATAACTTAGTTAAACATTTCATTTATCATTTTCCTACATAACAAGGCAATATTATTACAAAATGCAACAAAATTACCAAACATCATATTCAAATGATCCCTAATTACACATATAATCACACTTGTTTTCTTTTAATTGGTATTTTAATCACAACGGAGATGATAATACCAAATTATATATAAACGAATGTGTATACGTTTTAAAGGTGTTCAAATGGAAAATTGCATTTGATTTATCAAAGTTTTTTCGCAAGTAATTTGAATAATCCTGTTGTTTGAAGGTTTCGTTAGAAAAATTCGTTTAAAATAATTAAATTTCTTATGTAATTTTTACTGGTTAAAATGTGTGTAATCTCGATTTTAATCGTAAACTCGAGATTTGTAAAGCACTATTCTAAAGCTAAGCGCAGAGCACTGGCTTTTTCACGAGCGCTAGGTCCAGTGAGAGTGTTGTCCAGAAATCGATGTCCAGTTGCCACAGAGATCACTGTTTTCAACATAGTACAAGAATATTTTTTGCTTAGGGCGGGATACGTAATAATGTACAGAACGAAAGGGTTGTATAGCCACAAAAGATTGGGGGACTTTGATTTAGCGACGCCTTGTGACTGACAGGGCTGGCCTTTTAATCGGCTATGTCGGTACCACTCAGTAGTAGTAGTAGTTTAAGTTTAACGACAACTGTGTGGTAACAAAGACCACTAGCGTCGCCATCCTCCTTTATCCAGGCTTGGGACTGTCACTGACCTACTACAATCAGTGGCGGAGTTAACTTGGGACTAGGACGCGATGGACAATATTACATAATAAATAGTCTACGCTTAAGAGGTGTCTAAAAGTAATTTGTTTTTCATGAAAAAGTTTCTGGTGTTTAGCGACATCTTGTGGCTACCAGGACCGTTGAAGTAGATCCTACCTTATCTTTCATAAACTCGCAACCTCCGTTTGGAATTCCAATTACAAATGGGTAGTAGTAACTTTTGACGACGTTATGTCCTAACGGAGATGATCGCGTCGCTCTCCTCATTTATCCAAGCCTAGGACCGGCACTACCATAGTTAATTCGCGTTCTGTCATGACGTTCTCCAATAATAAAATAAATAATTTCTTCTGATAAATTGATTGTGAGCTAAAAAGTTGTCTAGGAATCGTTCTATCGCAGGAACTGAATTCTATAAAATAATTTGCAAACTGTGGAGGAGTTGCCTCTTATAAAAACGTTGACAGATTTTAAAAGGTGTGCAAAATTCCTGTCTGCGTCATGACGTTCTGAAATAATAAAAATGATCAGCGTCTTTATGAAGGCTTTGGACTGGCACAATAATAATAATATCTTTTCTTTAATACGCGCCTGACAAACGCACTGCGCTGTACATTTACGTGTTATGCAGTTGAAATCTTAACTACTAACAGAACAGACAGCTTGCAATACAACGGCGCTAATAGCAGCCTACAAAGCACATCCGCCCAACGGGGGCTCGAACTCGGTACCTCTCGGTCTCTGTGCCAGATGTTATCCAATGCGCCACGGGCCCCCCCCATGTGTAAACAAAATAGCAAGACACATTTGCGAGTAAGATGAATGGACAAAATTTTATGTAAGTAAGTAAGTAAAATTTTATGTAGCTGCAAGAAATACTTTTTTAAAGCATTTTGAAATACAACGCTGTTCCAACCGTCGGCATTGCATCCAGTGTTTAATATCCTGTGGTTGCCTAGACGACGCTGTCAAAAACAGAGACTATTATCGTCGCCCCTCTTTTATACAGGTTGCGGACTGGCGTTACCAGAGTACGGGTAGTTGCGGAGTTTTCCTTAGTTGGTTTCCAGTGTTATATGAAATTGTGCGTTTAGACACCTTTAATAAGGATCTTCTGCAACGTCATAAGCTCTCGACAATGCCAAAAATATTCTTTGTCAGCGGAAACGGCCTATGTTGTCATAAGCTGCCGTTAAACTGTGGATCCATCCACTTAAACTTGCTAGTCCACGATTGGTAGTTCTCTGACAGTGCCAGTCCCACGCCTTGAAGAAAGAAGGAGGGCCCACGCTAATGATCTTTGTTATGACACAATGTCATTGAAAACCATCTAACCAACCAAGCAGGCTTTTGTCTGCCAGGCCTGTTGACTTCCCCTCTCCTCTGTTTCTGGCCTGAGACTGGCACCATCCAAACATAAGGTAGAGGTAAAGTTCATTTCCATGTTGATTTAATTTCGACTCTCAGACACTGGTTTCTTTTGACGCCTCAGAGCGATGTGAAAGAAATATCCACTTCAAAATTGCGTGTTTTATATATTTATAGGGTAAACTACCACATTAAAAAGGTGTGTACGGTGTTGCTCTGCGTCAATACCGCGGCAGTCCTATGTCGTTGTGTGATTGCATATAGGTTGCTTCCATTATCGAAGATGTTATATATCAAAATGAGTTTGATCTCCCTCCTCTTATATTCAGGCTTGTGACTGACCCCACCTCCTTAAACCTGCTTACTCGTTATAATTACAATTATAGTTACACTGGACCAAGAGTTAACCTTTGCCCCTCATATTAACCGCCTCTGCCGTGATTCTTGCTATCAGTTACGCCAGTTCCGCACTGTTGCTCGCTCACTTACTTCAGACTCCACCGCTACACTCATCCACTTTTTTATCACAGTCCGACTTGATTACTGTTGCTCACTCTATGCTGGCCTCCCAGCTGGTCGGTTGGGGTGCCTGAACCGGGTCCTGCGCTCTGCCGCACGCCTTTGCGGACGTATTCCCAAATTTGGCCACGTCTCAGGTTATATGCTGGATGTGCTTCATTGGCTCCCTCGACTGCAGCGGATCTCGTATCGGATGATCGCTTTGGTCTGGCGGTCCTTGCTGGGTCTAGCCCCTGCCTATCTACGCGACCTCTGTTGCCCTACCTTGGGTGCTCCGGGTCGTTGCTCTCTCCGCTCTACTGAGCGGGGCGTGCTCATGGTCCCTTTGCCCGCACAGCTACTAAGCAGAATCGCGCCTTCTCAGTGGTTGGCCCCTCCCTCTGGAATGGGCTCCCTTTGGTACTGCGATTGCATCCCAAAATCCACTCTGAATCTTCCTATACTTGCCTCAAAACTGTCCTTTTCAGCCGTGCTGGGGTCGGCAGCGCTCCTGAGTAGTAACCTTGAAGGGGCGCTATATAAAACTTCGTAATGAATGAATGAATATAAAAAATCTTATATGTAAAAACACAACTTCGGCCACAAGTGCTTAATACATATAATTATAAGTATAATTATGACGTTATATTCTTATACTGTTTTGTATTTTTTTAAGTTATTACTTATTTATCTTCAGCTTATAATTGTCGTCTTGTGACAACAGATACTGTTTACCATTATACTTCAAACATACATCACTAATTCACTGTCGCTTTCGGCTCTACTTATAGTGTGAATATCACCCTTAAAAGAGGTGTGGAATTGTTTTTGACAGTTCTCAAGATTCGTATAATAGTTATAATTTGTATAATGCATTTGATTCTCTACCACTTGGTAAAACTCCGCCCTTCACTATATATAGCTTCGGTTCACAACGTTTTAAAGGTGTACAAGGAGAATTCATTAAAAAGTCACAATGCCCAAGCTCCACGTCATCGGCTCCACAGCGACCATTTAATGAAAGACTATTATACTTCCCCTTCCCCCCCCAGTGGGACCCAACCCATCCAGGGCCATTGTGTAAATTGAATTTGTATAAAAACAGATTTGATGAAAGAATTCATAAGCTCACGTTCTCGGTTTTTCCATTAGACTCCAAACCTGCCAGAACCACAGTATACTATTTAGTTCCCTAAAAACTAACGTAAATGTATATGTTACTGTACAGGTTTTTCTAGAGTGACCGCATGTTTAGGACCCTGGTAATTTTTTAATGAGATCTTTTTATACCGCTGCCCGTTTGAATGGGCGCCACAAGAATTAAGATCCTCGTCTACGGTCCACTTCGAAGCCTGAACGCCCAAGGCCCTAGGCTGTTATCGTTCGTGTACAATGATGCATAGTTGGAGAACACACTAGTGTCGCCAAGACATTCATATAGTTCTACGTTAATGTTATAATATAAGCCATTGGTAATTGGTTAGAGCGCTCTCTTTAAACACCTCAACTCTACAACACTGAGCAATTGTGAGTAAATCCTCTTCGCAGATACTTGTGTTATTCTTAAGCGGTTCTGATATTGTACTGTGGCGAAAATGTGAAATAGAAACTTCAGTGTGTCATAATTATCGGTGTGAATTAAACGCCAGATAATTGTCCTTGTGAC
This sequence comes from Aporrectodea caliginosa, assembly GCA_020284085.1. Classification (NCBI taxonomy): domain Eukaryota; kingdom Metazoa; phylum Annelida; class Clitellata; order Crassiclitellata; family Lumbricidae; genus Aporrectodea; species Aporrectodea caliginosa. The sequence continues at coordinate 407,078 of JACEVL010000231.1, read as the reverse complement.
TATATTTAAACGATGTTTTATCATCACATCATCATCATCATCATCATCATCATCATCATCATCATCATCATCATCATCATCATCATCATCATCATCATCATCATCATCACCATCATCATCGTTATCATCATCAGTCATTTATTAAGCGCAACCATCTAATGCCATCAATCGATGGTGTTGAGCAACTGTGAAGGAAGAACTTGCTCAAGTTCTGTACTCATTATCCGTCTCAGGGGAGGAGGATCGAACCCGTACTCTATGCGTTACAAGAAGGGCGCTCTATCCAATCGGATAACGTCTACCTCAACATATTATATTTAAGAGTGACACAATTGGCGACCGTGTCCATTGCTTATATAGCATCAGTTGGTTACGTTTTAAAGGTGTCCAAACAGAGTTCTGTAACCAATCGCTGTCAAGCCTACATAATTCAAGGTTTACGGGGATTAGGCACTTTCTAAGCAGAGAATTTCAAAGCGACCACTAGCAATTAAATGACGATGTGATCTAGAGATAATAATTCTTTAGCGTCGGAGATTAATGCACATGACATCTTCCGATGGCCTACCAAAATCAAAGCCACGCTATGAAGTCGATATCTATAACCAGTAAAGCAGGGTCGTGTAACAGTCACTAGGAACGGAACTTTGATCGTTGAGACAAAAAGTATTAATATTCATACTAATAATTCTACCAATATTAATATTAATTCCGTACAAACTCGCACACAGACACACAAGTTGCCAACCAAATAACAATAAATTATTATGCTATAATATTATTGTGTATGAGCAAATAAAGCCTAAATAAATTACACTAGCAGGCCACCAGAAGAAGATCATTGTACTATCTACCCTTTGAGCATGACCACATGGGTCCATATTCACCCCAAATCTTGTACAGGACCCTTATTGGAGCAATATGAGAGCCACTAAATGCTTATGGGGTCCAGGCAGGGTTTAACAAAAACGAGTAGGTTGGATAATGGACATAAAGGCAATGCTTCAGATTTACCAACTAATTCAAAGTTATCTTTAGACACCTCCAGAACGCCCTCTACTGAAGCTATATATAGACGTCAGATTCGGCATTCGCTGATCGACAGACGTAACTGAATCTCAACGGTTAAAATACAACTGGATTCTCAACAAGAGACATAAATAAAATAATATTAATATCAACATTAAGTCCTTAATAAATAACTGCGACACCACATCAACGTTGGTAGTGCCAGTCCCGAAAAGCTAAATCTCAGGAGGTCATCGGAAATGCTGATTCGAAGGCAGAGGACGACTATAGATTCTGATGCCATCTCAACAGGGATTCAGAGGCCCAACAGGTCACTAGTGTGAATGATTATTCTTGGTGTTACCATTGCGGAAGAGCTGCTTGGTCATATAGATCGCATGTCTGGGCCAGGCAGTTGTTCTATGCGTTTCGAACCTCTATGGTCCATGGTTTGAGAGGTCCGAGCATGTATTTCATTTCATTTCATTTCATTTTATTTATTGAAACCTTTGCGAACCAATATACAAGCATAAACACAGCAAATCAATATAATGCAAACAATAGACAAACATAAACTCAGCAAAGAAAACAAATCATTGGAACGCAGGCAACAACGGGGCCCCAGAAGGGATAAGAATCCCGCTTAGAGGAGGGACCCCAATTACCAGGTAGTAAATAGGAACGGAACAGATAACTTAAAGTACGTGTCTTAAAACAGACTACAAAACTTAAACTTGCAAAGGGAACAATATTAGTTCAAAACATATGACTCTTAACTACTAAACTTAACTACTACTTAACTACTGACAACTATTTAACCCAATAGAGTGTTTAATTTAGTTCTCATTGATTAAATATGATCGCAGCATTTTTTAAATATGTGTAAATTTGGTGCCTGTTTAATATTTAGAGGAAGCGAGTTCCAGATTGCGGGACCCATAAATCTGATGGAGAATCTACGAGAGTTAGAATGTGCCTGTACGCTACGATACGATCTAGAGTTTCTAGTATAATATGGATGTATGTCGGAGCCTTGTTGGAAAAAGCACCGGTAAACGTTCGGTAGGAGG